>JAVTVY010000904.1:0-35492 GCA_036873755.1 Hanleya hanleyi
AATTTCCTCAGCCGCCGTTGAACCGATGAAGTCGAAACTTCAAACTAGTATTGGGGAATGTGAGATCTAGTGCATATCAAAAGAAGAAGCTGATTGGTCAGATGGTTCGGCGGCCATCTTGGATTTTACTTAAAACCTTTCAAGATCTTCTCCTCTGGAACCGCTGGATCGATTGACTCGAAACTTGGTACACATGATCTATGGATCTAGGGCTCTCAAATTATGATTTGAAAATTTGCTCCATAAAACAAAATGGCCGCCATTGACCAATCAACATTGTCGGTTTTTCAAATAACGGATTTGGACGGGAAAAGTGGCTACATATATGCACTGCGATATGGCGATCACGAATATGCAAAAAAATTTGTCCTCAGTCACGTGGTTTGGCCGCCATCTTGAATTTTGTCAGAAACGGAGCACATCTTGTAGAGCCTATATCTCTGGGACTACGATAGGTACAGCCTTATAGTTTGTAGTATTATATTGTCCAGAAGCAGCTCTTTCAGAAGTGTGTCTACCCTTTTAACGTAGGTTCAATAGTTTCGCCGCTATAGAGGAATCAAAATTGTCAAATTTTCAAATGAAGACATTATTAGGGTTGCAAGCCACAGGCGTGCAAACCTATTGTTATTGCTAATGTGTGAGTCCGCCGGATTTTGTGTCAACTGTACCCCGGCCGCCATTCAACCGATGAAGTCGAAACTTCACATATGTATTGGGGAATGTGGGATCTAGTGCATATCAAAGAAGAAGTCGATTGGTCAGATGGTTCGGCGGCCATCTTGGATTTTCCCTAAAACCTTCCAAGATCTTCTCCTCTGGAACCGCTTGGTCGATTGACTCGAAACTTGGTACACATGTTCCATGGATGAGGAGCTCTCAAAATTCTATTTGAAATTTTACTCCGTAAAACAAGATGGCCGCCATTGACCAATCAAAATTGTCGGTTTTTCGAATAACGGATTTGGACGGGGAAAGTGGCTATATATATGCATTGCGATATGGCGATCACGAATATGCAAAAATTTTGGTCCTCGGTCACGTGGTTTGGCCGCCATCTTGAATTTTGTCAGAAAAGGAGCACATCTTGTAGAGCCTATATCTCTGGGATTACGATAGGTACAGCCTTATAGTTTGTAGTATTATATTGTCCAGAAGCAGCTCTTTCAGAATGTGTCTACCCTTTTTACGTAGGTTCAATAGTTTCACCGCTATAGAGGAATCAAAATTGTCAAATTTTCAAATGAAGACATTATTAGGGTTGCAAGCCACAGCCGTGCAAACCTATTGTTATTGCTAATGTATGATTCCGCCGAATTTTGTGGCAAAATTTCCTCAGCCGCCGTTGAACCGATGAAGTCGAAACTTCGCCTAGGTATTGGGCAATATGAGATCTAATGCATATCAAAAGAAGAAGCCGATTGGTCAGATGGTTTGGCGGCCATCTTGGATTTTCCCTGAAACCTTTCGAGATCTTCTCCTCTGGAACCGCTGGGTCGATTGACTTGAAACTTGGAACAGGTGATCGATGGATGAGGGGCTCTCAAAATTCTATTTGAAATTTTACTCCGTAAAACACAATGGCCGCCATTGACCAATCAAAATTGTCGGTTTTTTGAATAACGGATTTGGACGGGGAAAGTGGCTACATATATGCATTGCAATATGGCGATCACGAATATGGAAAATTTTTGGTACTCGGTCACGTGGTTTGGCCGCCATCTTGAATTTTGTCAGAAAAGGAGCACATCTTGTAGAGCCTATATCTCTGGGATTACGATAGGTACAGCCTTATAGTTTGTAGTATTATATTGTCCAAAAGCAGCTCTTTCAGAAGTGTGTGTACCCTTTTTACGTAGGTTAAATAGTTTCGCCGCTATAGAGGAATCAAAATTGTCAAATTTTCAAATGAAGACATTATTAGGGTTGCAAGCCACAGGCGTGCAAACCTATTGTTATTGCTAATGTATGATTCCGCCGAATTTTGTGGCAAAATTTCCTCAACGCCGTTGAACCGATGGCGTCAAAACTTCGCCTAGGTATTGGGCAATATGAGGTCTAATGCATATCAAAAGAAGAAGCCGATTAGGTCAAGATGGTTCCCGGCGGCCATCTTGGATTTTCCCTGAAACGCCTTTCCACGAGATCTTCTCCTCTGGAACCGCTGGGTCGATTGACTGGCGGAACGGTGATCGATGGATGAGGGGCTCTTAAAATTCTATTTGAAATTTTACTCCGTAAAACAAGATGGCCGCCATTAACCAATCAAAATTGTCGGTTTTTCAAATAACGGATTTGGACGGGGAAAGTGGCTACATATATGCACTGCGATATGGCGATCATGAATATGCAAAAATTTTGGTCCTCAGTCACGTGGTTTGGCCACCATCTTGAATTTTGTACGAAACGGAGCACATCTTGTAGAGCCTATATCTCTGGGACTACGATAGGTACAGCCTTATAGTTTGTAGTATTATATTGTCCAGAAGCAGCTCTTTCAGAAGTGTGTCTACCCTTTTTACGTAGGTTCAATAGTTTCGCCGCTATAGAGGAATCAAAATTGTCAAATTTTCAAATGGAGACATTATTAGGGTTGCAAGCCACAGGCGTGCAAACCTATTGTTATTGCTAATGTGTGAGTCCGCCGGATTTTGTGTCAACTGTACCCCGGCCGCCATTCAACCGATGAAGTCGAAACTTCACATATGTATTGGGGAATGTGGGATCTAGTGCATATCAAAGAAGAAGTCGATTGGTCAGATGGTTCGGCGGCCATCTTGGATTTTCCCTAAAACCTTCCAAGATCTTCTCCTCTGGAACCGCTTGGTCGATTGACTCGAAACTTGGTACACATGTTCCATGGATGAGGAGCTCTCAAAATTCTATTTGAAATTTTACTCCGTAAAACAAGATGGCCGCCATTGACCAATCAAAATTGTCGGTTTTTCGAATAACGGATTTGGACGGGGAAAGTGGCTATATATATGCATTGCGATATGGCGATCACGAATATGCAAAAATTTTGGTCCTCGGTCACGTGGTTTGGCCGCCATCTTGAATTTTGTCAGAAAAGGAGCACATCTTGTAGAGCCTATATCTCTGGGATTACGATAGGTACAGCCTTATAGTTTGTAGTATTATATTGTCCAGAAGCAGCTCTTTCAGAATGTGTCTACCCTTTTTACGTAGGTTCAATAGTTTCACCGCTATAGAGGAATCAAAATTGTCAAATTTTCAAATGAAGACATTATTAGGGTTGCAAGCCACAGCCGTGCAAACCTATTGTTATTGCTAATGTATGATTCCGCCGAATTTTGTGGCAAAATTTCCTCAGCCGCCGTTGAACCGATGAAGTCGAAACTTCGCCTAGGTATTGGGCAATATGAGATCTAATGCATATCAAAAGAAGAAGCCGATTGGTCAGATGGTTCGGCGGCCATCTTGGATTTTCCCTGAAACCTTTCGAGATCTTCTCCTCTGGAACCGCTGGGTCGATTGACTTGAAACTTGGAACAGGTGATCGATGGATGAGGGGCTCTCAAAATTCTATTTGAAATTTTACTCAGTAAAGCAAAATGGCCGCCATTGACCAATAAAAATTGTCGGTTTTTCGAATAACGGATTTGGACGGGGAAAGTGGCTACATATATGCATTGCAATATGGCGATCATGAATATGCAAAAATTTTGGTCCTCGGTCACGTGGTTTGGCCGCCATCTTGAATTTTGTCAGAAAAGGAGCACATCTTGTAGAGCCTATATCTCTGGGATTATGATAGGTACAGCCTTATAGTTTGTAGTATTATATTGTCCAAAAGCAGCTCTTTCAGAAGTGTGTCTACCCTTTTTACGTAGGTTCAATAGTTTCGCCGCTATAGAGGAATCAAAATTGTCAAATTTTCAAATGAAGACATTATTAGGGTTGCAAGCCACAGGCGTGCAAACCTATTGTTATTGCTAATGTATGATTCCGCCGAATTTTGTGGCAGAATTTCCTCAGCCGCCGTTGAACCGATGAAGTCGAAACTTCGCCTAGGTATTGGGCAATATGAGATCTAATGCATATCAAAAGAAGAAGCCGATTGGTCAGATGGTTCGGCGGCCATCTTGGATTTTCCCTGAAACCTTTCGAGATCTTCTCCTCTGGAACCGCTGGGTCGATTGACTTGAAACTTGGAACAGGTGATCGATGGATGAGGGGCTCTCAAAATTCTATTTGAAATTTTACTCAGTAAAACAAAATGGCCGCCATTGACCAATAAAAATTGTCGGTTTTTCGAATAACGGATTTGGACGGGGAAAGTGGATACATATATGCATTGCAATATGGCGATCATGAATATGTAAAAATTTTGGTCCTCGGTCACGTGGTTTGGCCGCCATCTTGAATTTTGTCAGAAAAGGAGCACATCTTGTAGAGCCTATATCTCTGGGATTATGATAGGTACAGCCTTATAGTTTGTAGTATTATATTGTCCAGAAGCAGCTCTTTCAGAAGTGTGTCTACCCTTTTTACGTAGGTTCAATAGTTTCGCCGCTATAGAGGAATCAAAATTGTCAAATTTTCAAATGAAGACATTATTAGGGTTGCAAGCCACAGGCGTGCAAACCTATTGTTATTGCTAATGTATGATTCCGCCGAATTTTGTGGCAAAATTTCCTCAGCCGCCGTTGAACCGATGAAGTCGAAACTTCGCCTAGGTATTGGGCAATATGAGATCTAATGCATATCAAAAGAAGAAGCCGATTGGTCAGATGGTTCGGCAGCCATCTTGGATTTTCCCTGAAACCTTTCGAGATCTTCTCCTCTGGAACCGCTGGGTCGATTGACTTGAAACTTGGAACAGGTGATCGATGGATGAGGGGCTCTCAAAATTCTATTTGAAATTTTACTCAGTAAAACAAAATGGCCGCCATTGACCAATAAAAATTGTCGGTTTTTCGAATAACGGATTTGGACGGGGAAAGTGGCTACATATATGCATTGCAATATGGCGATCATGAATATGCAAAAATTTTGGTCCTCGGTCACGTGGTTTGGCCGCCATCTTGAATTTTGTCAGAAAAGGAGCACATCTTGTAGAGCCTATATCTCTGGGATTACGATAGGTACAGCCTTATAGTTTGTAGTATTATATTGTCCAGAAGCAGCTCTTTCAGAAGTGTGTGTACCCTTTTTACGTAGGTTCAATAGTTTCGCCGCTATAGAGGAATCAAAATTGTCAAATTTTCAAATGAAGACATTATTAGGGTTGCAAGCCACAAGCGTGCAAACCTATTGTTATTGCTAATGTATGATTCCGCCGAATTTTGTGGCAAAATTTCCTCAGCCGCCGTTGAACCGATGAAGTCGAAACTTCGCCTAGGTATTGGGCAATATAAGATCTAATGCATATCAAAAGAAGAAGCCGATTGGTCAGATGGTTCGGCGGCCATCTTGGATTTTCCCTGAAACCTTTCGAGATCTTCTCCTCTGGAACCGCTGGGTCGATTGACTTGAAACTTGGACCAGGTGATCGATGGATGAGGGGCTCTCAAAATTCTATTTGAAATTTTACTCAGTAAAACAAAATGGCCGCCATTGACCAATAAAAATTGTCGGTTTTTCGAATAACGGATTTGGACGGGGAAAGTGGCTACATATATGCATTGCAATATGGCGATCATGAATATGTAAAAATTTTGGTCCTCGGTCACGTGGTTTGGCCGCCATCTTGAATTTTGTCAGAAAAGGAGCACATCTTGTAGAGCCTATATCTCTGGGATTATGATAGGTACAGCCTTATAGTTTGTAGTATTATATTGTCCAGAAGCAGCTCTTTCAGAAGTGTGTCTACCCTTTTTACGTAGGTTCAATAGTTTCGCCGCTATAGAGGAATCAAAATTGTCAAATTTTCAAATAATGCCGAAAATCGCATAATTTGAGAGGTATAATTCTGTTCAATATTACACAAACAACGAGTCGGGTTATTCTGAGTTTTGGCATAGGTACTCCTTGTATAACTGCTATGATGGCAGTGAAATTGCAGGATGATCGTATTAATAGTTCCAAAGCTATGGTAGAACGTGAAATTTGAGTAGGTCTGAGCATATGGCTGAAAGTAAACTTCACAAAAGCACACTGTGAAAAGTACTATCTCTACGCGACTAAATTCCAAGCTCAACTTTCTCCATTCAGGTCTTTGTCTGGACTCCAGGGACCGTTTTCTGTACTTATTTCAACGTACTAACATTTTGATTTCGATGAAGGAGCCGTCTAGGGCACAAACAGAGGCCAGAAACGTGTTTCCCACGTACTGCTGACCAAGAAAAAGTGTTTTTGAAGCTCTAAATCCATTTATTAGGAACATTATTAGGGTTGCAAGTCACAGGCGTGCAAACCTATTGTTATTGCTAATGTGTGATTCCGCCGGATTGTGTGTCAACTGTACCGTTGTTCAACCGATGAAGGTATTGGTATTGGGGAATGTGGAATCTAGCTCATATTAACCCTACCTGGCCTGGGGGGGTGCGGAAAGTCCCCCCTAGTGAACTTTTCTCTGCTGCTCCGAAACGACAAAACCGAGGAGGCTGAAAGCTAATGACTTTTAAGTTTATCTTATTGGGGTCATTTTGAGCCTATTTTCAATTACCCCCGGGCAGAGGATCATGGGTAAATTCAAAATGGCGGCCATGTGGTATCCGCGAAAGTCGTGTTTTTCAATCTTTTCGCTCAATGTTTTTCACATTTTCCGTGCATAAAGGCCTTAAAAGTATTTTATTTATGCACAACTAATTATTCTCTATTTTATTAGATTTTTTCGAGAGAAAAATCTGAAAAATGAAAATTTCGAAAAATCGACCTCAAAAAGGCCGAAAAATGGCTTCCAAGAAGATTACGTCACTGTGACGTCATCATGGCGGCCATCTTGGATTTTTTTACATTTTCCGGTAGAGCTTGAACCCAAGATACTGTGTGGTAAGTTTCAGCGCTCTAGCCTTAGTGGTAGAGAAAATATATAGGGGGGGCACTTTCCGCCTCCCCCCCCCCCAGGCTGCGATACACCCCAAATCGCCCAGGCCAGATAGGGTTAAAAGAAGAAGCCGATTGGTCGGATGATTCGTCGGCCATCTTGGATTTTCCCTAAAAAGATCTTCTCCTCTGGAACCGCTGGGTCGATTGACTCGAAATTTGGTACACAGGATCTATGGATCTAGGGCTCTCAAATTACGATTTGAAAATTTGCTCCATAAAACAGAATGGCCGCCATTGACCAATCACAATTGTCGGTTTTTCAAATAACGGATTTGGACGGGGAAAGTGGCTACATATATGCATTGCGATATGGCGATCACTAATGTGCAAAATTTTGGTCCTCGGTCACGTGGTTTGGCCGCCATCTTGAATTTTGTCAGAAAGTGACTGACCACATCTTGTAAGTGGTATAACTCTGGAACTATAGGTGGTACGGCCTTGCGGCTTGTAGCATTATATTGTCCAGCTCTTTCGGAAATATGCCAACATTTTTCACCTATCTTCAATAGTTTTCCCACTATTCTCCATCGTAATTCGCTTAAATTTGTCAATTATGGGATTTTCATGTAACAGATTTCGATAGCGGATGTGACTATATGTATGTTATTGGACACGCTGCTGCTGAATATAGTGGATTCCTCGCGGTTGAGCCCATCAGATGTAACGAATACCCAAATAAGACGCCCATTGGTCAGAGGCTTTTGTGGCCATCTTGAATTTGCCCTAAACATTCCAAGAGCATCCTCTCTGGAACCGCGGAGACGATTGACTCAAAACTTGGCATACGTAATTGATGGATCGAGTTCTCTCAGATTCCTGTTTTAAAAGTTACTCCGTTGAAAAAATGGTCGCCATTGACCAATCAAAATTGTCGGATTTTCAAATCACGCATTTGGATGGGAAAAGTGACTACATATATGAACTGAGACATGGCGATCACGAATATGCAGCACTGTTGTTCATACGTAACGCGGTTTGGTCGCAATCTTGGATTTTGTCAGTTTGCACTTTGTTGCATAATATTGTCCAGGAGCATCGCTTTCGGAAATATGTCAACCGTTTCCGCCTAGCTTTAATAGTTTTCCCGCTATTCTCAGAAGAAGATCACCCAAATTTGCGAATTGACGGATTGTTCTTCAGGGTACATGTAAATGTGTAAGTTAGATCAAAAATGGAACGAATGACGTATTGCAAAATAGAGTCACTTCCAGGTTTAAAACTATTGCTGCTGGTTCAATAGCGGCTATGTGTGCTTGCAACCCGATGATTGCAGCTTGCTGCTATATTTAGGGTTGCAAGCCAGAGGCTGCAAACCTCTTATTATTGGTATCGTTCTTATTATTATTCCGCCGAATTTTGTGTCAATAGTATCTCAGGAACCGATGAACCGATGAAGTCGAAACTTCACACATATATTGGGGAATGGGAGATCTAATGCATATCAAAAGAAGAAGCCGATTGGTCGAAAGCCCCGGCGGCCATCTTGGATTAAGCTTAAAACCTTCAACGATCTTCTCCTCTGAAACCGCCAAACCGATCGCTTTGAAACTTGGAACACATGATCAATGGACAGAGTTCTCCCATATTATGACTTATCAAGTTCATCCGTTAAAAAAGATGGCCGCCATCGACCAATCAAAATGGTCGGATTTTCAAGTAACCGATTTTGATCGGAAAAGTTATGAAATGTATGTTATAGGCCATGGCGATCACGAATATGCAAAAATTTTGCTCCTAGGTCACGTGGTTTGGCCGCCATCTTGAATTCTGTGAAAAACTTTGACAATTTTGCAACGGCTTATTCTCTTGAACCCTGATACATACGGATTTCTAGGTTGCTGCGATATATCGGCAAGGCCATGGTCTGTTGCACTGAAAGCAAATATTTTTGATTGGCTTAACGGTTTGGCGGCCATCTTGGATTAAGCTTAAAACCTTCAACGATCTTCTCCTCTGAAACCGCTGAACCGATCGCTGTGAAACTTGGTACATATGATCTATGGATCTGGGGCTCTCAGATTATGACTCGACAATTTGCTCCGTAAAACAAAATGGCCGCTATTGACCAATCAAAATTGTCGGTTTTTCAAATTGCAGATTTGGACGGTGAAAGTGGCTACATATATGCATTGTGATATGGCGATCACGAATATGTAAAAATGTTCGTGCCCGGTCACGTGGTTTGGCCGCCATCTTGAATTTTGCCAGAAACGGAGCACATCTTGTAGCGCCTATATCGCTGGAACTTTTGCCGCTAAAGAGGAATCAAAATTGTCACAGACAATGCCGAAAGTCACCTAATTTGAGAAGTACATTTGTGTAATATTACACGAACGACGAGTCGGATTATCCTGAAATTTGGCGTACATACTCGCTGTATAACTGCTATGATGACTGTAAAATTTCAGCATGTTCGCATAATTAGTTCCAGAGGTATGGTAGAACGTGACATTTGAGTAGGTCTGAGCTTATGACTGAAACTATACTTAACAAAAGCAGACTGTGAGAAGCGCTATCTCCGGGCGACTAATTTTCAAGCTCAACTTTCTCCAATCAAGTCATAGTCTGGACTCCAGGGACCGTTTACTGTACTTATTTCAGCATACTAACATTTTGATTTCGATGAAGGAGCCGTCTAGGGCACAAACAGAGCCCAGAAACGTGTTTCTCACGTGCTGCTGACCAAGAAAAAGTGTTTTTGAAGCTCTAAATCCATTTATTAGGAACATTATTAGGGTTGCAAGCCACAGGCGTGCAAACCTATTGTTATTGCTAATGTGTGATTCCGCCGGATTTTGTGTCAACTGTACCGTTGTTCAACCGATGAAGGTATTGGTATTGGGGAATGTGGGATCTAGCTCATATTAACCCTACCTGGCCTGCGGGGGCGGAAAGTGCCCCCCTAGTGAACTTTTCTCTGCTGCTCCGAAACGACAAAACCGAGGAGGCTGAAACTTGGTGACTTTTAAGCTTATCTTATTGGGGTCATTTTGAGCCGATTTTCAATAACCCCCGGGCAGAGGATCATGGATAAATTCAAAATGGCGGCCATGTGGTATCCGCGAAAGTCGTGTTTTTCAATCTTTTCGCTCAATTTTTTCATATTTTCCGTGCATAAAAGGCCTTAAAAGTATTTTATTTATGCACAACTAATGATTCGCTATTTTATTAGATTTTTTTCGAGAGAAAAATCTGAAAAATGAAAATTTCGAAAAATCGACCTCAAAAAGGCCGAAAAATGGCTTCCGAGAAGATTACGTCACTGTGACGTCATCATGGCGGCCATTTTCGATTTTTTTACATTTTCCGGTAGAGCTTGAACCCAAGATACTGTGTGGTAAGTTTCAGCGCTCTAGCCTTAGTGGTAGAGAAAATATATAGGGGGGGCACTTTCCGCCCCCCCCCCCAGGCTGCGATACACCCCAAATCGCCCAGGCCAGATAGGGTTAAAAGAAGAAACCGATTGGTCGGATGATTCGTCGGCCATCTTGGATTTTCCCTAAAAAGATCTTCTCCTCTGGAACCGCTGGGTCGATTGACTCGAAATTTGGTACACAGGATCTATGGATCTAGGGCTCTCAAATTACGATTTGAAAATTTGCTCCATAAAACAGAATGGCCGCCTGATATACGGATACCGATATTCAATCTGAATTCTTCTTTGCACAATTGCCATATGCACCGATACCCGAGTCGCGAGGGAAATAAATTGACAATCCCGAATCGCGGAAAAATATATACGACGGTTTGGGCTCATATACGATGGTCGCTCCTTGGATGAGTTTATTCCCTCTAGTATGACTCGTTAACTCCAAAATAGTAAAACTGAAAATCAAGAATGGTTCGTTATTGTCATTCGGTGACAGGAATAACAACAGACTTTGGACAATTCGTGGATCTTCCCTGGAGCCCAGGTTGACGCACAACTAGCCGCGCGTAAAGCCCACAATAATCACTTGGGTTGAGGTAATAGACTAAGAGATATAAGCACGTTAGTAGTATGCGGGGAGGGGGATATGTGACTGACTACATAATCAGGAAGAAAGAATGATGTCAGGTGGTGAAGGTATAAGGTAGAAATGTTGGCGTTCAGATGAGCGAATCAGGGACTTGGATTTTTTGGCGTTGCAGCGGCGAGTGAAACTTTATCATAGTATCCCTAAACATAGACTATTTTTCTACAGGAGAGAATTGGTCAACGGTTTTCAATGATGCCGGCAAGACATTGTGTTGTTCTTTGTATAAATCAGTATGGCTGACCAGTATTATTAATCCATATGATTTTCGAGAATGATACTCTTTGATTGTGACTGTTCAATGATCAACGTCATAAGGATCTTGAATTACATAGGTTCATAGGGTCTCTAGCCCCGGGTTGAGCGAAACTATACACGAAACGTAACACGATAGAACTTGCGCGCTACGCTCGTATTTTGCTATCGGCATGCCTATCATTAGCTGCTCTGGTTTTATAATGATGTCGATGCCATACTCTGCTGGGCATTGCTGGGTGTTGAGAAGAACAATCCCTGTTGGCACACTTGTCTACATTTGCATTAATTTTTGTCACGGTTTCATTGCGAATGAAAATGTATTTACAACGAAAGGTATATTACCGCAATAGTGAAGCAAACAACGGTTTCAATTGAATAAAAGTTGTATCGGTTTCAATACGTCTGTTTAGAATTTCGCCCGCTATTTTCATCCCAGTCAAGGGTAAACTGACTGTAACATGTGTTGAAGTCCCTTAACGCCCTATGGAAGGCGGTGTATGTGCACATCTATACCATTGTTGGCTGGTTGGTTTGATTGGGCACCCCGTCGTAGTACAATAGGCACTGGTCATACAGAGTATGCCGCCTAGCCCGTTCCCCTACTCCGCACTACACATGTTCTCTCGTACCAATGACGCATAGCCATCGGTAATTCCCCGTTATATCTTCTTTACATCTGTATGCATATCTTCCTTCTATTTCTCTTAATCATCGTACTACGTCCAGTGAACACATGTGCGAACCGGTTGTGACTCCTGTGGATTGCGCTAAGACGGTTGTTGCCTTTGAGCCTCGGAGCCTCGCCTCGTACCAACCCATTGCTCAAAATAGAGCGTCATCCATCCCAACTTCATTCCTACATATTGAAGACGTTTATCACTTTCTTGGCAATCGTACTTATACGCATGGTATGGAATATCAACCAAGCCTATTTTTTTCAAACAGATATGGAAAATCAGCTTGCAACAGTCAGTAGTGAATAGGAAAAACAGGCATACATTTCAGCGTTTACTGTGCGAGTGTTCACCAAATCGTGCAATTTTTTTATTATGTACTTCCCCACACTTGTAAATGTTTTAAACTGTGCTTGCTGGCGATATAATACATGCATTTTGTCGAGAAAATGACGGAATAAAATAAAAATATAGTCCTCGAGAAAAACAATACCGTAGGAATGACGGAGATCACGTGTTACAGTAGTTCCCTCATATGATCACTGTGTCCAAAAGGAAAAACGTCCACACGTTGTTATTTTGGATGAGGGTACGGCTTATAGCGTTGGACACACCGGTTCTCGTCAGATCACCGAAGTTAAGCAACGTTGAGCTCGGTCAATACTTGGATGGGTGACCGGGTGCTGTACTGGCTGGGCCGATCAGTGTCCAGGGTAATAAGAACTGTGAACACTCTCGTGTTCTGGCACATATAGGCACCGTCGTGATATGGCTGAAACTATAGGTTGAAAACGACGTTAACCCCTACTACTCACTCACTCACTCACTTATTTTGAATGAGAGATCTTTGTGTAGTAAAGTGTACATGTATATGCTGGTGCTAATGATACCATTGTAGCTCGCTCTTGTAATTTATACCCGTTCCAATGTTTTAAATTAGTGTAACTTTCCAGTGTATTAATGTTGTCAGTTTTCTCAGTATAAACCGATGACTCAGCCTGCTATATACGTATTCCTTCTCTACGTGTGACATAAACATCACGTGATATGAACGTCGACTCTCTTTTTCGAACATTTCGGTTCTATAAATTTATAGGAACCGTTCTAGAAACATTCAAAATTATAATGATTCATTCTGCTCATACGCTCATATTCTGTGAAAGGCATCATTCAAAACAGTTTTCGGAAAGACTGAAACAGTGTTCAAAAATCAAGTTTATCGCTCGACTCTTTCGGAATATTTCATTATCTTCTCACATCTCTCAAACTGTTTTTTCTGTGTGTAGGATATTCCTTCATTCTTTTAAATTCAACCGTGTGAAAGTATCATAGGGCGAACACCCTTTGTCTCCTCTCTTATCTCGCTGCAGACTGTAAATACTACCCAAACCGGCAGATGACAAATTCGCATGAATTAGCTGTCAAAATACCTTCAAATTCATGTTTTTCATATTCTTGACGTTATTGACCATTGTCGTTGAAAGTTCAGGTAAAAATCTCTATAAAATTACCATACCGGCATACTATCCGCAATAGAGCGATGTATAGAGCCACCTCCCACACATCAAGCCTGGCAATTCGGGGAAAATACTACGGAAGCGCGTAAATGCCAAATATGCGAGTCACGGGTCTATGAAAATACCGTTTTTCTAGTTTTTTCCCATATTCTTTGTTTGAACGTCAACATTTCGACCTTCCACCAATCACCTCTGACCTTTGACCGTGACCTCGTAACGTCATTCTTTCTTCCTTATGATGTAATCAGTTTAATACCCCCGCATATTACTCATGTTCTTGTTATCTAACCACTTGTGTATCCAAAATTGTTGGGTTCTTATCATTCAAGCACTTTGTTCGTTACTTTCAGGCAATGGAGAACCACACCACACATATCAACATATTTGCCGGATTTCTCCATTCTCACTTACTAGGTACCGCCATACGTTTCCGTCACTACAGAGACGGAATAGAGCAGAAAACCATCGTCGAGGACGAAAACTACGACTTCAACTTTCAGGAAACACGAATGTTGAACGACGAAGTTGAAGTTTTTCCGGTGAGTGAGAATAAATTCCTACAACTGTTTCTATCATTACAATACACTTGATGGCCATGAATGGTGATACTTGATGTTCATGTAACCTGTATCACAATAAATTGTATTCTGATGATCCTTACTGGGTATTTTCTGGAACATAACTGCTTTTCCTCGACCGTTGTTGCCTTACTAACATTTCAAACACCGATGCTCAGTTGCACACAGTCACTCTCGCTACATTTGTAGTATCCAATCATTGTGATCTATTGCTTGGTTCATGTCGAATAAATTAATTGTATTTGAATCGGTCATCCGTTTTTGGTATTGTTTGAGGTCCACCAATCTGGCCCTACTCACTCGACGATCAGGCATTGACTGACGACATAACTTCACCACCCGTTTGCTACACAATTCTGTCCTCTCTAGGAATGCTTAAAACATGACGAAACATAGTTCGAATCACGGAAAAAATATTCTAAATTCTTTACACAACATTGAGGCAGCATTTAAGCTGAACTAGAGCTGGGAAGTGATGCTTATATCGATAGTTGTTCCTTTCATTATGGTAGCTGAGGAAAACAATAACCCAAATGTCATTTCTAAAATCGATTACCATTGGTCCTTGGATGTTCAAAGAGCCCCAGGCGGTCAAAGGTGCAACTCTGTCGGTATGAATCCGCGGGGAAACAAAGAACACGAATTGAACAAACAACTTATTAACGTTGTAATTATCTATAGCCGTTTACTGAGCATGTCGTGTTACACTTTCCAAAATACAGTCAACAGGACATTCTTGTCACCCTCTAAGGTTATGTTCTTTTTGCAGTCAAATTTTATCATCACCTTGTGATCGATTGGACGGAATATAATCAGAGAATGCATTTCTTTCTCTACGACAGGGAGATTTACTGGTTACAGAATGCGATTACCGGACAGTCCACAAAAATAAGATCACTAAAGTAAGTAATCGTTGTTCACTACTGTAAATAACTATTTACATGCTGCACCTACATACTTTGAATATGTAGATATTCCTTTTATCAAGCAGCTACTTTAGAAGATCTTTTTAGTCGGGTAAATGAAGACTGTATTTTAGGTTTTGTTGAGAGAAATCGTTTTATTCTATGAACTTTAATGTATGTACATGTTCTTGATGTGTTGATTACTTCTGGATTGTTGGGTTACTATAACTTGGTTTTGTTGGAACGCTTAGAATTTTGTTTGATCGTCGCTATATAACTGTAATATTGCTGAACGCGATGTTAAACCTCAATTCTCTCTCTATCTTTCTCTTTGAATATGGATTAGAATTATGAATGTGTTATACTGATTACAGATGATTAATCACCGTATAGGACAATGACAAAAGATAAGCCTTCGAGTCAAGCTCACCCAGTTATCGATTTATTTGTCGAAATTGAAATAAGCATATATTATCTACATAACGTAGTTCTATGGACGACTTCGCAAGTTTTCCCGACGTGAAGTACCACAGACACATAGTCTGTCCAGATACGTCATGTATCATTTGTGATAACTTCTTTTGGTTTGTAAAGGGAGGTGAAAGTACGAACGAAGAGATGTGTCTGACGTTCGCCTTGTATTATCCGCGGATACCGTTGACCAACTGTCAGACCACCATGGACCATGAAGAACTGGCCGGGTTCATGAACTTTACGATTTAGTAAGTACATTTACGATGTTTTCACCCGGTTCTCGATAATTCTCGATGGTATACGGTTTTGACCACCATAACATCATTATGCTTTGCCGCCATCATTGAAAACTAGAAATTTATGTTTTGTTATATCTGTTCAGATTTGCGAGCCAACAGTGTCAAGAGGAACATGTTTCCCCTTTAGAGACATTCAAGTATTATGTACGCAATTTAACGCAACATAAAAAGTATGACGGAAAACGATGCCGACTTACTGACAAGAATTCATATTACCAAACAGACAAATATGCTGACCGGAATTTCTAAAAATATCACAATAACCAAAAGTGATCCCTGTGATGATTTGTATCCCAGTCACGCTTGTATTGTAGCAATTCGTTTGGACATCTTGACTGCTTGACCACATGATACCCCTATCACCGGCTTCAGCGATATCAATTACGAATATTTCAGAGATATGATGCAATAGACTTATCAAGTCATCTGATGGAAAATGATAAACTATGTGACCGCCTGATAGAATAAACGGCCCAAACGAAGGAGTATTTATAGAATGCAGGTTCTTATTCAGAAAAATTACCTGTGAGACCCGACGCGGACCAAGCGCTTCATTCTCCACCATGTTTACAAGTCACAACATTACAATCACAATAGTGATTTGTACAGAGGGCAAACGTCGAGGAGGCAGTGGAAAATGATGCCGGCGTATTGACAAGACGCCGGCGTATTGACAAGAAGTCGTATAACCTCACATACAAATATACCGACTGCATATCCGTGTGATGATTTGTATCCCAGCCACGCTATTATTGTGGCTGTCATGTGGACATGTTGAATAGCATGTCACACGGCCCCCAGCACTAGCTTGAACGGCAGAATTCTGACTACGAAGTACACGGAGAGCTTATATTGTGAACCTGGCATCGGTGTCATCGTCGGCGGTGTCAAATAAATACTCAAGTTCTGTGGTGAAAACAGTGGAACTATCCATACATGACAGGAGAAATAGGTGCCTCGCGTGATCTATAGTAGGGCCAGGCTGCTTAGAAAATGGTTGAAAACCTTTCCCGTTGTTCATAATTATGAAATTGGTACGCTATATTGGTATTATAAGTGAAGAGAAAGCTACACTGGTCCAAATTCAGTACTTATTTGCCACATATTTCAAACCAGTCGCACAGGACCACACATTTCTTTATATTTCGCACTGGCATTCTTGCCCTACCAAAACCTCTGTGTAGGAACTAAAATGATCTCGCCATGCAGAAGAGTTCCAATATCTTGGCACTACATGTACCAAATCATGCACATTGCGTTGAAGTCTGTTTCTCTGTTGATAATGCCCGGATTCCTCCCAAATACATGTAATGTCGAGATTCCTTTCATATTTGGCATACGTGTAGGTGTTCTACAGCATGGCCAGAAAAGTTGCTTTCTCCGAATATTAATTAAGTCTTAATTACATAATTAGCCTGACATGTCCAATATATTGTTTGCTGCTTGTTCCATTTGTCGGTTTAAACGCATAGCGAAATGTTGAATAGTGGTCAATAGACATGCTCCTTATTTGGGCAGGTTTTACCTATCTGATGGGGATCTTTGAGAAACCTAGCTTGGTCTGCCGAGCTTTTTGATATCATATCTAAGTTCATGACAATTTGGGCAGGTTTTACCTATCTGATGGAGATCTTTGAGAGACCTAGCTTGGTCTGCCGAGCTATTTGATACCATATCTAAGTTCATGACATCATGGATTCTTTCCAAATTTGGTATGCGGATATCTTGCCACAAAATAGTAGGGTGAAAAAGGAAGTGTCATATCCGACATTCAGTATACAACCGTCGTCTATAAAAGAATTTCCGCATCAATAATCGAAAGACCTATTTCGTATGACAGTTAGAACCAATTCCAAATGTGTATGAAATAAAAAATAATTAAAACACATGATAGTGTCCTACAAGAGCGAAGCGCTCAACAATTTTCACCGATGTCAGCAAGACAAGGTGATGTCCTATACATAAAATCGGAATCATTGACCTTTGTTCTTTTATCCAAATGAATTTAAGGCCTTTGCAAGTTTCCAGTGTTGCCAAGCATGCTTATATGTGAACCTGATAAAATTTTATTTTCAGCATATTTAGTAGAAATTGGACTATTAAATATAAATGTGTACCGTACATTGACCAATCTGTAATCAACTTCTCGCATAATTTTATCTAGTGGCAATATATCTTTACGATAAGTCGCAATCAAATGAATCTCACTATTTGGTCGAGGAGACCACGAATCTTCAAATTCTATCTATATTCTACCATTAAAGTGTAACCGGGGTACCTGTATAAGTGTACGTCATATTCAAGATAACGATGTGAGTAATAAAACGCAATAAATTTTGTTCCCCGGCATTTCAATCGTAGTCTGTCTCAGAGGAGTCAAAGTCAGCTTTCTACAGCGGGAGAGAAATCTTCACTGCCTCTTTTGACGTCAGAGGTGACGTTGACGGTGTCATAGTTCGAGTGTCCTGCACACTCTGCGGGACGTCTCGGCAATTGAACAAATTTGCAACATTGTTGCATTGTGACGTGGTTAATAGTTCCATAATAACGTCACAAGTTCTGACATGCTGTGGCGCTGTGCCCTACATTAACATTAATAACATCGAAATAGTTAAAATTAAAGTCGCAACACAAGAAACAGGGTATAAATGCTACAATTTGGAATATTATCTTTAATATGCCATAAACTTGCAAAAGTACTACATTTTACACTTTAAAATGAGTGACAGTTAAATCACCCAGTGGCCATTAAGCTGAGTCGGTCAGTGATACAGCTACCGTGGAAGTCGCGGAAACTTGTTGCCTCCAAGTTGCTTGTATAATCATACCTGCTTACTCATTCTTAACATCGAATTGGTTGTTCGTCTAGTCTGCTTATAATAAAATACATCCAAATAAAATGAATAGTGAACGTACGGTTAATGTGTGGCAATGTACGGATGTAGGGCAAGGTGATGGCCATTTCCCGATTTGGTTCTTAGAAAATGTTTTGACCTGGCGCACCGACGGGTGCACAGGTCCGTGACTGCAGGCGTAAATTTGTGGTTCATACTAATCCAAGGCCTAAGGTATGAGAATATTTTCAGTGATGACTGGACCATTGTGGAATTGCAGTTGCCAAAATTATCATCATTTTAAGGAGAATGGTCCTTTCTTGAAATAGTACGATAATTTGATGCACATTTACCATATTTTCATCAGTTATCAACAGTTTAAAATATTTCCATGCTGTAGATATAGGCATGATAGTTAACGCACAAACAACAAATTTACACCCGGAGTCATGCTTTAGTGAACCGGGGCAAACCATTTGTCTGAGAATTAAATGTCCATTGGATTGTATAAAAAAGCATTCATTATTCATATATTTCCTATTATGTCATGATTGTCTAAGAAAGCATTCATTATTCATATATTTCCTATTATGTCATGATTCAGGCCCAACGGGACATTCATTATTCATATATTTCCTATTATGTCATGATTGTCTAAGAAAGCATTCATTATTCATATATTTCCTATTATGTCATGATTGCCTAAGAAAGCATTCATTATTCATATATTTCCTATTATGTCATGATTCAGCCCCAACGGGACTTTCATTATTCATATATTTCCTATTATGTCATGATTCAGCCCCAACGGGACATTTATTGTTCATATATTTCCTATTATGTCATGATTGTCTAGGAAAGCATTCAGTATTCATATATTTCCTATCATGTCATGATTCAGCCCCAAAAAGGACATTCATTATTCATATATTTTCTATTATGTCATGAGTGTCTAAGAAAGCATTCATTATTCATATATTTCCTATTATGTCATGATTCAGCCCAAACAGGACAATCAAAGAACCTGAGGAATTCAAAGGAAGACACTACTATAGTTTCTTAAACGACCCTACCCACGTGGACTGGGAAGATAAAGCAACGACAGATCGATTTCAGGAGCTCGTCACGACCCACGACAAACTTGTCCGATCTGTGTGCCATGGAGATCCACAGAACATTTATCCGGTATGTTTCAGGGCTAGTCAGCTTTAGCCTACTAAGCCAGATAAATGTACCTTCATCGCCTTCCCATTCTCCTTCTGACTTCCGTTATTTACTATTTGTAAAGATTTAACGGATTTATCACAAAGGATAGCTATATCAGATCAGATAGGGTGACCTGAAATCGAGAACGCCCATTGGGGCCAGAAACATGTTTTGATCGGAAAGTCGTAAATCTTCGCCATGATGGCCACGGGGTCCGGTAAACTGATCAAAAACTAACAAAAAGTTCAAACAGGTATTTTGATCTGGAGTCCGACAGTGACACTTGGCACTTAACCAGGTTTACTAAGAGAATATTACAGACTGGTTGAAGCACAGTGCAATCGGGCTATTGTTCTCTCGTGGGAGTTAAAATATATTGGTATATGACAGGTCAAGAGGAGGGCCCTTCCTTGAGTAAATATCGAATTATATTTCTAGTGACATGACGTTAATTTTACTATCAAATGAAGGCTTTAGTGAGAAAAGGAGCTGTATATTATCCAAACCATTTGCAAACCATATCCTCTTACATTGACAAAGCCTGGTAGACAATGAATCTGAAATAAACCAGACGCACTGGCACCAAATAATACCAGCTCTGAATGCTATTGGTTGTTCCGGAGATCACAAGACGCTGCGTTGTAGGTCCATATGTCAAACGCAGATCCAAACAGAGGTTTAATTGATGATATGACGTGCTATGTATTAATGAGCATTCCAACATATTTGTATTATGTATTTTAATATTTTTATGCATTACATATGAATTATGAATACAATGTATAAGTGGATATATGTCTGTATATATAAATAATACTCGGAAATGTCGATCTCTAGATATAACAATACTATTAAGTCTTGACTTAAAGCCTAGCTCTGCTTTACGAAATTATGCGCATACGTGTGATGAGGGGGCGTCAATCAGAAATATATTAAAGCTCTCTTGAGTCACATGCTATGTTGTGACTGGGCTCCAGCTTAAGCCAGTCTGTCCATTCAAACATACCCCTTTCTTTGAAATTGAGATAAATGATTTTTCATGATAAACAGTTTCATGTTACACTACCCCTGACAACTTTTCGTGTTGATTCTAACTCATTCCACAAATGTCTGCTATGTTTTTGTTGCTGCTCTAGGTAAACTGGCAGAAGGTCAAACTACCGGAGGTCAAGGTCAGATTACCAGAAGACAAAGAGTGTGTTGTGCGGGAGAATGGTGCGCCCACGATCACAGTGACTCCACTGTTATTGTTCGCGTCTGTTGCGTCCTTCGCAGTCTATATGTTGGTTGAACGAGTCCTGTAAATGCCCTCAATCTTAACAGCTATTGGGGAAGAACTAAGGTCCCCATCAAGGGAGTTAACCCACATCTGTTTACCAATATGAGATCAAGCTATCTTGCATCAGTCCAGAGAAGTGATGTGGTCAGGCACGCATGACATCACGTGTAGTATTGTGCGGTTTTGATCAAATGTTGCAAACATTTGAAAAGATTTGTTGTTAACGAAAACTAAAATCACAGACGTACTCATTTTTATTAGCCCTAATGAGTTTAGAGAACGAAGTAATTAGACCTACTTGTCAAGCACATTTCGAGTAACTCTTTAACCTTCAATCTGGCGGATTGAGTGAATACACAGAATCTATTAAAATGAATATGGAAATCGGCTTTAAATCCTTAAAACATATGGATTTATGTCCTCTACTATCCAATATGCATATCTATACAGTAACAGAGACGTGGGTTTGATATGAGGGCATTGATATTTAACAATATTTTGCTTGATAACTTCGATGGATGAGAAGATTTAGCTTATGAAGTCAGTGATTATGAGATTTTCCAATGTAAATTCATTGTTGTCAAATACAAGGATTGGATGTTATTAATTCACAACTGATGGTTAAAAGTATTGGATGAATAGAACATTGTTCAGAATATCATATCAGTTTAGTCTTCTTTGTGCTATGTCAAAGTTGTGCATCATCTACTGGGTTATGTCCCCTAATTTTGCAATGAATAAACGATTGGACCTCCGAATTATGGAGAAATTGTGGCGAGAGGATGAGTGAACGAGTTAGTGAGTGGGTTTAAGGTCGCTAATAATAATTTTCCAGCTATATTACGACGGGGAAGAACGTAGGAGGTTCGGGTACCTATTTGTAACAGAGCAGATCTAATGCTGCCATTTTATAGTGCTGTCCCACCGAAATATCGTGCATTAGGCAGACATGACATCCCGCCAAGCGAACCGAGCGAGCCAGTTCTTGTTCTAGTCTCTTTATGCTTTGCGTGAGCAGAAAATGTTATCTTTCAAGTCTTTGGTAGGACCCGACAGGGGATTGGACCAAGTACCCCCCGCTTACGGGGACCACGGTCAAACCATTAGGGCAATGTAGTGCGGTGCGGTTGTACATCATCTACTGGGTTATGTCCCCTAATTTTGCAATGAATAAACGATCGGACATCCGAATTATGGAGAAATTGTGGCGAGAGGATAAGTGAATGAGTTAGTGAGTGGGTTTAAGGTCGCTAATAATAATTTTCCAGCTATATTACGACGGGGAAGAACGTAGGAAGTTCGGGTACCTATTTGTAACAGAGCAGATCTAATGCTGCCATTTTATAGTTCTGTCCCACCGAAATATCGTGCATTAGGCAGACATGACATCCCGCCGAGCGAACCGAGCGAAACAGTTCTTGTTCTAGCCTCTTTATGCTGGGCATGAGCAGTAAATGTTATCTTTCAAGTCTTTGGTAGGACCCGACAGGGGATTGGACCAAGTACCCCCCGCTTACGGGGACGACGGTCAAACCATTAGGGCAATGCAGTGCGGTGACGGGAGAACGATACTTAATACAGTTGCCCGTAACTACGAAATTTGTAGAAAATGATAACAATGCAAGACAGATAACATGAAGGGTAAGCAGTTGGTGACACCATAACTCGTGCTGGAAATTATGGGAAAGTATTGAAAACGGTATACTCTGTGTATTGGGGATAATCTTTTTGTCCATTTCAAGATAAGAAATATGTAATTTGCGATTACAACTAAACGTAAAGATTGTTCGCTTGAACATTGAAGGATGGGGGAGATTAAAAGAGAACTTGCGATTCATATTTCAGATGATATCGATGAATGCCTGGGACCTCACCCATACTTTTGTCGGAGAACGTCTTCCACAGATACTGATTCTACCTTGGAAAAGATAGCATCCACATCCGGCGCTGGAAGTTCTACTCAACAGAGCTGGGATTTCCTGTAGATACGTCCTTGTGGACTAATTTGAAGAGATATGGCATTACAATCGACCTAACATTGCGCGGTATGTCCAGCGACAATGTAGTTCGTCCTACACCTCTAGTCGTTAACAGTATACTATTATTCCTCCACAACACCTATTATGCTGATGCTGTGAAACTTATTATCGTTGGACATGTATGAGAATACTTAACGAGTGTCATCTATAGACAACTATATTCAGCACATGCATATATGAGAAGCTTATATGTCCATATGCGGAGAATGCTGATATCCTTCTGGATGAGGCTATTAAGCAGGTCGACGCAGAAGCCATTCTCCAAGACTTCGGTACCGGGTGGAACGGGTGGATAGTCAATACAGTACTAGTACCCTCCTCTACTTACCGAAGTAATATGCTTACAAGTAATAAAGTATGAATATGAATGAATGATTAAACTAGTATGAATAAGGCATTGTTCAGAGTATAATTCAAGCGATATTTACGGCAGTGATACTATCAAACATATCATCGATACTGGCGCACAAATACATGTCACCATGATCACAGTGATAGGACAATTGACCCAAACAACACCAGGTTTATTCGCCAAGGAAAAACAAGCAAAATATTTGGGGGACAAAGCTAATAAAATGCATGAGATCTGCTGAATGCCATAGGTAAGTGCATGGTAGCCGACTGAAATAAATTTGCTTGAAAAAATTGTCATTTTCACGAATTTTCACGATGCAATATTTATAGTACCCGCCAAAAAACAGTTGATATATTCTGTGTTTATGTCCATGTTGTACATCATCTCTGAATTATGTCCCCTAATTTCGAAATGAATGAACGAACGGACCTCCGAATTATGGAGAAATCGCGGCGAGAGGATGAGTGAGTGAGTGAGTGAATAAGGTTTAACGTCGCTTTCAAAACATTTTCAGCTATATCACGACGGGGAAGGGGGTTCGGGCTGCCTACCTGTAACAGAGCAGAACTAATGCTTCCACCGAAATATCATGCTTTAGTTAGATATGATATCCCACCCAGTAACATCTTAAATCTGTAAATTTCGAAATGGGCACCTAACGCTCATTTGGGAAGTAAAATACGAAAATTTACATATTAGAGAGGCTACTTTGTAAGCGAGACAACTGTTTTTATTTGGCCAAGACAGCTATGATCGTCTGAAACAGATTTTAAACCCGTGAAACAGAAGCTCAAGGACGGGATGTTCCTCCAACGAGCATTGACACAAGGTGCTCGAAGTAGCCTAATCCAAATAGATGGTGCGTAATCTCCGATATCACGTTGTGGACTTTTTGCGTCTTATCCGCAGTTTGCGCGAAAGAGATAAGACAACGGGGATCTTCTCCACATAACCCTTTTCTGTAGGTTCGTCTTCGGTCAATCCAAAGAACTACAAGACAACTCGTTGAGATAAACAGAGGTTGTTGTTGTTTACTTCTGCATCATAACATAGACAAGGTACAGCAAATCATGATAACCAAAAACGTCTGTACAGATGAAGCAATGGTGTTAATGCTTAGCCTAGTGTAATATACATCAAACTTTTATACAGCTGAGTAAACAAAGTACTTAAACGCAGGCCTGTCTAAACTTCAGTTTCTCACAACTCAAACACTTAATTAGGGAAACTACCGGAATGGACACTTGAGCGCTGGTCATTACTGATACAGAGCTGGCCTGTTTGACCAAATGATTCAAATAATATACATGTATAGCTTTATCATATTAAATAGACGTTCAGGTTTGCTAGATCTCCCCAAAATATATAACCGCGCACAAATACTCATCTGATTCAAACTCTTACTAATCCATTTAACATTTACCAGAAGACAATTTATTTATATGCATTTCTATAACATACAGCGTAAATCAGGTTTATATTCAAGTATACAATTGACCTGATGTGACAAATCTCTCGCTCGTACCAGTCACTGTATTAACCATCAGCTATCTTCAATGGTCAGTGTTTCCTGACCACTTCAAGTACATACAGCGGTCTATAACATACAGCGGTCAGTATTTCCTGGCTTCCGCTCAATTAGCAGATACGCCCCCAATCTCAATATAATTGTAATATATGTACATGTACCGATCAAACCCGTGAATTGACGTTGAATCAAATAACAAGCTCCCAAAACTGATTAGGGCAAATGTGAAACTCAAACAGATACATGCGAGGCATCCCTCTATATCCATATAAATTCCACATATCCTTCCCACCGGAAGTTAAATGTCCAATCTGCAGGGATGACATTTAACTCACTTTTCCAACACAATGTCAATTGAAAGTTGAGAAAAATCAAGTCCACAGGCCGGCCGGTTGTATCGTTAGTTTGACTCCACTGCACCAGGCAAAAATCACTAGTGACGTTAGATAAAACACTCATAATCGAAGATAAACTGCATGTCGCAAGTTCTGTTATGGTTTCGTTCAACAAAAAATGCACATAAAAAAAATCTCATCATCGAACTCATCGCCTGCCGATTCGTTAGTCTTCAAATCTTAATTTGACACTGCGCATTGTGCCGCAAAGTCAATAGGGCTCTAAATGCGCTTTTATACTACTAAATGTAAGTCAATATTCTGTTACTATACCATCATCTGCGCATTGCGCCGCAAGGTCAATAGGGCCCAAAATGCGCTTTTATACTACTAAATGTGAGTCAATATACTGTGTTTTCTATCCTCTGCGCATTGCGCCGCAACGTCAATATGGCTCGAAATGCGCTTTTATACTACTAAATGAGTCCATATACTTTCTATACTACGGCCAAACTGCGCATGCGCAGAATATTGGAAACGGTCCAGTCGAGAGCTTGAAAATAAGACCTCTTGCGATTACTAGGGTCTCACCTAGACCCCAAAACACCCATCCAGCAATATTTACCCACTACGCATGTGTGCAGTGACACTGCGCATTGCGCCGCAAGGTCAATAGGGCTCTAAATGCGCTTTTATACTACTAAATGAAAGTCAATATTCGTTACCATACCATCCTCTGCGCACTGCGCCGCAAGGTCAATAGGGCTCTAAATGCGCTTTTATACTACCAAATGTGAGTCAATATACTGTTACTATACCATCATCTGCGCATTGCGCCGCAAGGTCAATAGGGCCCAAAATGCGCTTTTATACTACTAAATGTGAGTCAATATACTGTGTTTTCTATCCTCTGCGCATTGCGCCGCAACGTCAATATGGCTCGAAATGCGCTTTTATACTACTAAATGAGTCCATATACTTTCTATACTACGGCCAAACTGCGCATGCGCAGAATATTGGAAACGGTCCAGTCGAGAGCTTGAAAATAAGACCTCTTGCGATTACTAGGGTCTCACCTAGACCCCAAAACACCCATCCAGCAATATTTACCCACTACGCATGTGTGCAGTGACACTGCGCATTGCGCCGCAAGGTCAATAGGGCTCTAAATGCGCTTTTATACTACTAAATGAAAGTCAATATTCGTTACCATACCATCCTCTGCGCACTGCGCCGCAAGGTCAATAGGGCTCGAAATGCGCTTTTATACTACCAAATGTGAGTCAATATACTGTTAATGTACTATGCTCTGCGCTAGAGCTGCGAGCAGCTATGGGCCGGCTTCCGAAACTACGCAATTTAGATGATCTAGACATCTAGACAATCCTGACAGACAATCAATAAATTAGCCATCATGAATCATGGAGAATGCGTTATCAGAAATCCGTCAATCAGTTTGCAACTTTGGGTGAATTACATTTGAGAATAGCGGGAAAACAGAAGCCCCGTTGAAATGTTTAACCTACTAGGGGCTTGGTGGGGGGGCTGAAACGCCGTGACTTAGTTCATCATATTGGGGTCATTTTGACCCTACATGTATTTGCATAACCGCCCGAGCAGAGGATCATGGATAAATTCAAGATGGCGGCGACGTGGGGTACCTGAAAAGTGATGTTTTCGCCATATTTCTTCAAAATTATTGCTTTTCCGCGATGAAAAATGGGCAGAAACTATTTTATTTCACATCACATTAATATTTACTAATTTATCATGTAGTTTTGCGGAGAAATTGCATAAATAAAAAAATCGGAAAATCTGACCAAAAAATGCCGTTTTTGAAAATGACGTCACTCTGACGTCATCAAAGAGGCCATGATTGTTTTATATTTTCTTGTGGAGCTGGACCCAGGGGTATAGTGTGGTAAGTTTCAGCCCCATAGCTTAAGGGGTAATACAAATAATTGGGTGAGGGGAGGCATTTCGGCCCCCAGGCCATGGCGACAGTGACGGGCTCCGAAAACACTATAGCTTGTTGGATACCTGGTGGCAGATGAACAACATTAATAAATATAAAGGAAACATAGTTTAAAACAAAATCTATTTGAGGAAAAAATATCAAACATCCAAGAAGCCACGCAAATTTGGGAAACACTGAAACTTTAAAGTGACCCGCAATGACAGTGTAATGACAGTGTATCCGACCTCACCTTCCCACTGAAGGACTTGAATTGGGTGAAATATCGCACGGATTTCTACAAAATGTCACTGATCTATCCATTAATATTTCATTGTTATACGTGCTTGGATTAAATATTTTAAATTCGTTTATTATTCCTATTAGTTTATAGGGCAAACAAATTTTTGATTGATGGTTCGTTTTTTTCCATTGGTAGGGGCAAAACAGGTTGCCGTGAGGGGCAAAATGGATGCCCCAATAGGAAATGTAATGTTAAAATCGACCCCAATATGATAAACTATGAAGTCACTCTCAATGTTTTGTCGCTACGGAGATAGCGCAGTCACCCCCCCCCCCCCCACCAAGCCTGGTATGGTTAAACGTGATGAGCCCCACTCCCCAGTCCTGGTTGAGTTGAACGTGATGAGGCATGCAGGCTTGACATCATGACGTAAAAAAATAACCTACAAATCTCCCATCTAATTCTTGTTTTCGCGATTTGTTGAGAACTACTGGAAGGGTTTCCTTTATACTTTGGAAGAAAATTTGTACCTTTTAGTTTATCTCTTGTGCAGTTTCAATATCCTCCAATCAGTTGTCTCCGAAATGTCACCGAAAATATCTTGGACAGAGAGTAATGGAATGCAATTAGATTATAAAAAATAAAAGTTAAAAACATGTAAGTTGACGAGTCATTCTTATGACTGATGAAAATGTCCTCAGTATTACACAATATGTATATAATACATACATAATATAGTTAGCTCAAGGCTTGGGCTGTTAGCGAATCGGCAAGCCGATGCAACTTGGGAATACACTGGAGAAAGTCTGAACTTATCACGCAGTCACGGAGTGCTCTGAATATTCCCATACCTGACGTCAGTAGTATAGAAAGAGCATTACAGACCTCATTGACCTACTTTTTTGTTCCCCCTGGGGCGTATTTGAGGCGGAACTTGATCACGTGACGATCATGTGATCGTTGGGGGAAAACCACCTCCAACACAGAAGAGTTCCAATCTAGGGGGAGGTAACTCTGGGTGACTATAGTTCCTGCAACCTGTAACCTTTGTATTCCTCCGCGGTGATGCGGTCTGGTGGTGATGCGGTCGCGGAAGAAAGCTTCCGCGGAGAAAAAGTAGTCCCTAGACTTCAAATACGCTGCATGGTCCGATGGGGCCGAGCGTTTGGCCGCCTTCTTGAATTTTTGCCTCGTCTCATGTCACGGTAAATTGAGCAACATTACCCTAAAAAAACCCTCACATTACTCTCAAAAAAACCTCTAAGCCATATAATAATAGGCCGACCTAATAGGCCGGCGAAGCCGGCCTTAGGTCGGGCTTATTGGTAAGAAATCCAGAAAACAACAACGACAACAACAATTCAAACATACTGACGATCCCACCTTTTTCCTCAATGTGGGCGGAGCCTGTCGTTCGACGCGTTGTCAACGTAAACGTCATCGACTGGAGGCTGACATGTTTCTCGTCTCGGTGAAACGAGAAAATAAATACTTGCATTCATGTTTACACCTGTGATTTTTTGCTCCTTCTGCAAGGATCTTTCGAATTTTCAAACGCCGACCTTCGCAGCCGGCCTTAGGATCGGGCTTATATAAAGAAATCTTAAAACGTAGGAAGAGCAAAAGCATTGCTGTTGTCACCGAAGCACATCCGGGCACTTCGCACAGCCATGACTACAAAGAAACGTTCATGAGTTACGGCCCTTGAATTCTTTACCTTCCGCCACACGCAAGTGTTCGCTTTTTGTTGCATTTCTAGTGATAAATTGTGTTTTGGTTTGTTCCAAGGGCTAATAACATTTACACAAGTACCACAGTCATGTAACAACGTAATTCATTCCACGTTTAGCTCCGCCGAAAACAGAATCTCGAAGCGGATATTTCCCTTCGGCTTCCTATGACTTCATACAAATGTAACGTGTAACAAAATTGGAATATTAACAAAAAGAAATTGGAGCTTTCTTTATTCTTAATTTCTATAATAAGTCAATAAAGGTGCAAGTATGGTTCAATGGTATTTGAATCAGTGGTTCCAAAGATAAAGTGAACAATGAATTTCCTTACGTCAAGCACTGATTGATTCTACTCGAACAGCAGGCTAACTCGGGATGAAAATAAGTAAACAATAGCTTTTACATATAGTGATAGAAATTACTTTAATAAGCCCCACTCCCCAGGGATCCTGGACTTTGGGGGTGTTAAGTGTAACAGGAATACAGAATAAAAGTTTGACAAAAAAAAAATAAGCAATAAATGTGCTGATTCAAGTAATTATTTAAATTGGTGGTTACATTTTAGAAACTGAATATTAATATATTTGCCACAAAATATCCAACAATGTCTATTTTATCTTCATTTTAAACCAAGAAATATTCTGTCATTAATTTGAAGTAATACAAATAGAAATATGATCATTAAATTAGTTTTTTTTTAATTTTAACTTTGTTTACAACATTTTTAATAATGCCTAAAAGCTAATTGAAAACAAGAAAAAAAATCTCCAAATTGTTGTCAATATTTACAGATTTGTACAGTCATAGTACGAAAATATATGGGAAGGCGGAAATATCCACAGGCGAAAATGGCTGAAGGGGAAATGCAGTCACAAAAACATTAGGCCTACCCTGTCATGACTGTAAACTGTGAATAATAGTCTTCGCTGATCTGCAAGATGGCGTATACAAAACAATTTGTATAACATCAATAAGTTTCATAACCTTCTTGAAATATATCCTACTTGATTAAAGTTATATCTCACTAATCTGCACTACAGTACTCGCTAAAAAAGTTAGCGTGAAAATTGATCCCACTCAATACTTGAGTGAGATTTTCACTCAACTTGAGTTACTTTTTTTTGATTGAAATTGTAGTTTAAGGGCCGCTTCCCATACGGATTTCGCGGCCCATCAACTCAATGCTTTATTTAAATTTCACGGTACATTTCTTTGTTAATTTGAGATCTTTTGCAACGCTAGATATTAAAATAAATAATTAAATACTGAATAACAATAACAATAACAATGAGGAAATATAAATACTAGTAGAGAAGAGTCGCTATGTACAAGTCGTTAAGTCTGTTATTGGTTTTTATACTGGAAAATATTTGTTATAATCGCGTGGATGATTCCTTTGTCTCGGTACCCCATAGCACACGCGCAAAGCCGTCCAGAAATAACTGGGAGAACCAGGGCGTTTTCAGGATTCTTCGAGACGGCTTCCCTAACGACGCCCTTGGGAACAGGGTGGGTCCTTCCAGAAATCTGTGCCTGTAACAATTGCTTGGAGTGTGTAGTGGGGTACAGAACGGCAGGTCTACGTCCTATATTACGTGAAAGTCAATTGAGTTACTTTCCACTGAATTTGAGTTAAATGCACTCAACTTGAGTGACATTCACTCAAGCATAGGTGTGGAAATTGATCCCATTCAAGTTGAGTGAAAAGTAACTCTGAGTGAACAGGTTCATTTCACCCAAACTGAGTGGAACAGTTCACTCAAGTTTTTAGGGAGTACCGCTATTTCAAGAACGAATTTTTAACAGACCTTTCGGTTCATCAAGATGAATTCCACAAATTTTTTTAACCAAAATGTAATTCCGTCACAGTCATGGTTAGATGTCATTCTAAGGATGTACCATCTTTTATGTGGCCATTTTACTTTCAATCGACAAAACATGTATTTGCCTGAAATAAATGAATTTCACTCCTTTGGGTCTCTTCGGGCTGGAATAAAGTAAAATTGATAAAAATATCACATCCTCATTCAGTGGTGATACTAACTTCACTGTAAATTCAGTAGCAATATTTTCTTCGTAGAATAATCTAAATCGAATACTTCTCCATTTTATTTATCCATTGACGTAATGTTAAATGCAACATTTTAAGCTGTTGCATCAGTAGTATATAAAGTGCATTACAGCGCGCATTGACCTACTTTTTTGTTCCCCCCGGGTAAAATTTGAGGCGGAACTGGGGCGGGATTTCCCAGTGGGGGTTTCCCAGTGGGGGTTTCCCATGACGATCACGTGACCTTTGTACATGTCTAGACTTGTTGGTGTGTGTTGATGTACTGGGGTTTTTCCTAGACGGCCTTGTTGGAAAATGGCTGTGTTTTTAGGCGGCCATTTTCGAACGGCGTGATTGACAGGCGGCCATTTTCGAATGTTTTTAGACGGCCATCTTGGAAAAGGGGGCGTATTTTTAGTGATGTGGGGTACAAGATGGCGGCTGATGTGGGGCACAAGATGGCGGCTGATGTGGGGTACAAGATGGCGGCTGATGTGGGGTACAAGATGGCGGCTGATGTGGGGTACAAGATGGCGGCTGATGTGGGGTACAAGATGGCGGCTGATGTGGGGTACAAGATGGCGGCTGATGTGGGGTACAAGATGGCGGCTGATGTGGGGTACAAGATGGCGGCTGATGTGGGGTACAAGATGGCGGCTGATGTGGGGTACAAGATGGCGGCTGATGTGGGGTACAAGATGGCGGCGGTGTGGGGTACAAGATGGCGGCTGATGTGGGGTACAAGATGGCGGCTGATGTGGGGTACAAGATGGTGGCTGATGTGGGGTACAAGATGGCGGACTGTAGAAAAACGTATAAAAGGGGATGATTTTTAGGGGTGGGATGTATTCATTGTACTACCCTGCGGAGCACTCTGACTGACCTGCCTGCCTGCCTGCCTGCCAGCCTGCCTGCCTGCCTGACCTCTAGCCAGCCTGCCTGCCTCCCTGCCTACCCGATCACTGCCTGTGTGTAGTAATCTGCCTGACCAGTATCATTGACCAGTATCACTGAGTACCACCAATCAACACCTTACACGTAAGTAATATAAATTATTTTTTAATAATATCTATGCTAGGAAATCCCCCCCCCCCCCCACTTCTCGGAATTTTTCAGCTTAGGTCTTTAGGAGAACGTGTCACAGTGAAAAAAGACATCACAGTTATTTCCCTATATTATGGAAACTTTTAGCGGCCAATTTTAGTATCTATAGGTAGGCATTTATATATTGGCAGAATTTCTCGTGTAACTCGACCATCCTTCACATGGATCAGCTGTTTTTATGTCAACAAAACACCTCTATTTTTAGTTTCATTCGCGCGATTGCATGGACGTCCACTGCCGGTTTTGGACCATTTATCAATGCAAATTTCACGTATTTTCTCAAAGCAGCTCATGACATATAAAGCTCGAGTAATTCTCCACATATGCAGTCAGTCCGGGATATTTTGCCAGCAACTTGACAAGGAGCACGGAATGGGACACCGTACATTTGTTCTACGTTACACATTCCCGCTACATCATGAAATATCCGTACACCATCACTATATATGCCTACGATCTTACTATTTATAGAGTTTGTCGCTCAAAATCACTCATTGACTTTATCAACAAGAATTACACCATGCCTCGCGCATGGCTCAGCTGAGATTACAGCGTAGTACTGCCAGCACCAACAACGAACTGGCAGACGACATGATCCAACAATTGACTAAACAGACAAGATCTCTCCTACCCGTCTCAATTTATCTCAAAGTGTTCACAATACATTCTAGAATAATATGATGCACGAATTTAAGAGTTTTGTGTCACAAAATGGCGTCTAGGGTCACAATTGGTACAATTCCCCGGATAATCGCACATTTCCAACCATAGCGCCATCTCAACCTTATTACGCAAGGGAGACAACTCGGTCTAGGCCAATCCTCTCATTCGCGCATTTCCATAAATTTTGCCTGAAGTAGGGGTGGTCATTTACTATGGGCTGTGAGGTTGTAGAATACGCTGGGGAAAAGCTATGAAATTTGTTTTTAAGTACCGGGTAGGTCTGTATATAACCCCATAGGACTACTGGCTCAGTGCATAGGTGCATATTGGGTGGACATGTTGAGGTCTCGGTGAGCCCCTAGTGAACCGATGATGTCGGTTGAGGTCTTATTTTGAAGCTCTCGTGGAGTAGCATCCCACTGGACTAATGGTCCTTCCGTGTCCAATGGTCTGCGCATGCGCAATCTGGCCGTAGTATAGAAAGCAGGCATCTTGGGGCAGTGAAGGAAGGTGTTTGGGATAGAGAGGGACCGCTATGGGTTCGAATGGGTCGTGGAAGGTGTCATGTTGTAGCTCTCGGGGGGAAAAAAATAAATGAATAAAAAAAATCAATAAAAAATAAAAAAAAAATAAAAAATCGGCGAGTAGTAGACAAAGGGAAAATTGGGAAGTACTGACCATGCCCCAGAATACTTCAAGGTGATATGCATATCACGGCCTTAAGGCTTCTGTAAGATGTAATCTACTTCACATTTTAGTAGTATAAAAAGCGCAAGTCCTATTGACCTTGCCCCTCCAAAGAAATAAGAAGTCTTGACCGATTCATTGTCAAAATCGGCTCTATTTTACAGGAGTATATACGATCAGGATGAGGCGACGTGACCGATCGAGATCTCCCTTGGCGCGTGAGAATGTGAGAGGCGAACACGACTTTCCTGAGGATCCAGCTGTGCCTCCCGCTGACGCCTTGCCAGAAGACCACCCTGTGAGTGACATCTATCGGCGCCATTGGAGCACCATCCGACGATGTTTCCACCGTCATCGCCCTATTCAAGACTTGTATAATTTCCGGCTACAGGACCTCACGTATCTTCCTAACTATGGCGAGAACATTTTCAGAGACCAAGTGACAGCGTTCAAAGTGAATATGACATTCGGCTATATTCTACGGCACAAAGAGACGGACCAGTTACGGTATTTTTATCCAAGCAATAATACCTATGTGTTTGACAAGCCATTCACCATCATCAATCGTGCGTCACTGGAGCCCCTCATCGACCAACTGACTACGTTGGACCCATTGGAATGGGCCCAGTTGCAACGCCCCAATACCAAGTGGACTGTGGAAATGGTCACCAACGTGACATTTTTCGTGACCAAAATGAGAGATCATCCTATCGGTGCTCCTGTACTACTACCCCCTTGGCTGCTCAATCGAAAAAGACTGTATGCATTAACACAAGGCGCACATGGCCCCTACAAAGACCAGAAATGTCTGTTCCGGTGTTTGGCCATTCATTTGGACGAATGTCATCCCCGGAATTGTGATAGAGTGGCCAATATCTATTGGAGACAATATTTAGAGGAACAAGACCTAGATCCGCGGCAGTTCCGGGGAGTCCCTTTTAAGAATTTGGATGTCGTGGAGTCACTGTTCAACGTCAATATCTTTGTGTGCCGTTTACTACGGGAAGAGGAGGAGGATGAGGAGGAGGATCATGACACATTTGTGGCTGAATTGGTGCATCGGTCTTCAGAACGGTATGCTTCCACCATGAAAGTCAATATCTTCGACGACGGCGGGGTGAATCATTTTTCCCTGATCTATGATATGAGTCTGTACGCGCAATCCTACAGTTGTGCCCAATGCCATCGGGTGTTCAAAGCGTCTTACCACCTACATCGACACGAGAAGATTTGTGACCACACTGTGAAACGGAAATTTCCTGGCGGCGTGTACCATAACACGCCCACCATCTTCGAGGAACTGGCCGATGAAGGTCTCATCATACCGGAAGAGGCTCGTTATTTTCCCTAGCGGGCATGTTACGATTTCGAGGCGATTTTGGAACCGATGGACGCAGCCTCGGCGAAAACACAGTGGACACAGCGCCATATTCCCCTGAGTGTCAGTATTTCCAGCAACGTACCTGGCTATGACGCTGCACCTATCTGTTTCGTGTCCGCCGGCGACGCCCATGACTTGATTACCCGCATGATGGACTATTTAGAGGAAGTCAGTGCGGCCAGTACAGAACTATTGGTGTCCAAGTACCAGGACGTACTGGACCAACTCGACGACCGGATTCCTACACTGGGTGTATCGTTCAGTGACGATGAAGAGTCCGAGTCGGAGTCCGAGAAGCCGGAGCCCATGCAACCGCAGGATGTCCCTTTACCGAAACCGTATGCGGAGAAATTGAAAATCCGCTT
>JAVTVY010000905.1:0-36308 GCA_036873755.1 Hanleya hanleyi
TGGAAATTGCATTAGCCATGACATACATCAGAAACATCTCTAAACTGAGGCTGTCCCATGACGACATCTTACTGCTGCCCAAGGGTTTTTCTTCTATACCAACACCAGTCACTGAAAATAGGAATATTATTTCTGACTTCTAACGGATGATTAAAGAAGCGGAGAAACTTAAAGAAACTGCTACGCAAATCGAAGATTTGATGGCTAACACCTTCCTGTATTAAAAGGCAGCCCCTGAAGAGAGATATGCCTGTGGAGTTATTGAAGATAACTCCCGAAATTATCACGAAACATTGCTCTGACGTATATATATACTACATATATTTACGGAACTGTGAATATGACCACAGTAAATATTCAGACAATGTCGGGTCAGAACATACCAGGAGAGTGGGTATGTTTATGGACATCTTCTTGCACAATTTTTCCGAATATTGGTCCTGGAATTTTGTTTTGGGCATCTGGAAAGTCATGGAAAAGTCATGGAATTTTGGTTCTCTGTAAGTGTATGAACCCTGATCACTACCATCCATACCATCACTACCATCCATACCATTCCTACCATCACTACCATCCATGCCATCACTACCATCCATACCATCACTACCATTCCTACCATTCCTACCATCCATACCATCACCACCACCCATACCATTCCTACCATCACTACCATCCATACCATCACTACCATCCATACCATCACTACCATCCATACCATTCCTACCATCCATACCATCACTACCATCACTACCATCCATACCATAACTACCATTCCTACCATCACTACCATCCATACCACCATCCATACCATCACTACCATCCATACCATCACTACCATCCATACCATCGCTACCATTCCTACCATCACTACCATCCATACCATCACTACCATCCATACCATCACTACCATCCACACCATTCCTACCATCCATACCATCACTACCATCCATACCATCACTACTATCCATACCATCACTACCATTCATACCATCCATACCATCACTACCATCCATACCATCACTACCATCCATACCATCCATACCATCACTACCATTCCAACCATTCCTACCATCCATACCATCACTACCATCCATACCATTCCTACCATCACTACCATCCATACCATCACTGCCATCCATACCATCCATACCATTCCTACCATCACTACCATCCATACCATCACTACCATCCATACCATCACTACCATCACTACCATTCCTACCATAACTACCATTCCTACCATCACTACCATCCATACCATCACTACCATCCATACCATCACTACCATCCATACCATCACTACCATACCATCACTACCATCCATACCATCACTACCATCCATACCATCACTACCATCTATGCCATCCTACCATCCATACCATCACTACCATCCATACCATCACTACCATCCATACCATAACTACCATTCCTACCATCACTACAATCCATACCATCACTACCATCCATACCATCACTACCATCCATACCATACCATCCATACCATCACTACCATTCCTACCATCACTACCATCCATACCATCACTACCATCCATACCATCACTACCATCCATACCATCACTACCATTCCTACCATCACTACCATCTATGCCATCACTACCATCCATACCATCACTACCATCTATACCATCACTACCATCCATACCATCACTACCATCCATACCATCACTACCATCCATACCATCACTACCATCACTACCATCCATACCATCACTACCATCCCTACCATAGCTACCATTCCTACCATCACTACCATCCATACCATCACTACCATCCATACCATCACTACCATCCATACCATTCCTACCATCACTACCATCCATACCATCACTACCATCCATACCATCACTATCATCCATACCATCACTACCATCCATACCATCTATGCCATCCTACCATCCATACCATCACTACCATCCATACCATCACTACCATCCATACCATCACTACCATCCATACCATAGCTACCATTCCTACCATCACTACCATCCATACCATCACTACCATTCATACCATCACTACCATCCATACCTTCACTACCATCCATACTATCACATCCATACCATCCATACCATCACTACCATTCCTACCATCACTACCATTACTACCATCACTACCATCCATACCATTCCTACCTTCACTACCATCCATACCATCACTACCATCCATACCATCACTACCATTCCTATCATCCATACCATTCCTACCATCACTACCATCCATACCATCACTACCATCACTACCATCCATACCATCACTACCATCACTACCATTCCTACCATCACTACCATTCCTACCATCACTACCATCCATACCATCACTGCCATCTATACCATCACCACCATCCATACCATCACTACCATCCATACCATCACTACTATCCATACCATCACTACCATCCATACCATCACTACCATCCATACCATCACTACCATTTCTACCATCACTACTATCCATACCATCCATACCATCACTACCATCCATACCATCACTACCATCCATACCATAACTACCATTCCTACCATCACTACCATCCATACCATCACTACCATCAATACCATCCATACCATCACTGCCATCCATACCATGATGGTGATGGTAGTAATCCCACTTGGGACTGGACTATCCAGCAGTAATCCCACAGAGGACTATCCATCAGTAATAACATGGGACTGGTCCACCCAGCAGTAATCTCACACTGGAATGCCCCATGTACCAGTAATCCGACTGCACTGACCTATCCATCCTACATGGGATTAACTTTTGCCAGTAATCCCACATGGGACTGATGTTATTGTCTGTACCAGATAATCTATTCCAGACATTATTGTCTGTACCGCATCACTTATGCCAGACCTTTGCTCTACATGTATGCTTTCAATACTGCTGCACCTTTGGCGGATGACCCCGCAAGGCGAGATGTTGGGGTTCTCAGAACGCTTGTTGAGAAGAAATATTAATTTTTCTCAAAATTATGGCAAATGAAGAGTTTTCTGTTTAGGTAAATTGTACATGTAGGCCTCTACATGTATACATATACATGTACATGGCAAGTTTGCTGCAGTTGTCAGCTCTCATTGGATGATTATGAAACTTGGTACACATGTTTCTTATGATTAGAGGATGTACCTGTGCTATTTTTGGGAAGAAATATTAATTTTTCTCCAAATTATGGCAAATGAAAGAGTTTTCTGTTTAGGTAAATTGTACATGTAGGCCTCTACATGTATACATATACATGTACATGGTAAATTTGCTGCAGTTGTCAGCTCTCATTGGATGATTACGAAACTTGGTACACATGTTTCTTATGATTGGAGGATGTACTTGTGCTATTTTTGAGATGAAATATTAATTTTTTGCCAAGTTATGGCAAATGAATGAGTTTTCTGTTTAGGTGAATTGTACATGTAGGCCTCTACATGTACATGTACATGGTAAGTTTGCTGCAGTTGTCAGCTCTCATTGAATGATTATGAAACTTGATACACATGTTTCTTATGATTAGAAGATGTACCTGTGATATTTAGGAGATGAAATATTAATTTTTGTTCAAATTTTGAGGGTTTTGTCTAAGTAATCTGCCAGTAATAATGTACATGTATATACATGTACACCTGTACATGGAAAGTTTTCTGAAGCTGTCAGCTTTCATTGGATGAGTTTGACACTTGCTACCCAAGTTAGTGTGATTCGACGGTGTGCATGTGCTATTTAAGAAATATGACATTGAATATGAATTTTTGTCCTAATTATTGCAGTTTAGACTTCGTACCTTTCCATTGATAAGGTTTTTGTTGGGCAAAAATTTACATGTAGATCTGTACATGAAAAGTTTGTAGAACCTTTCATGTGATGATTATAAAACTTGGTGGACATGTTTCATGTTTTCCTAGGTCACAGCTCTTTCGCAGTAATCACACACGGGACTGACCTATCCAGCTGTATTCCCAAATGGCATTGGCCTATCCAGCAGTAATGCCACACGGGACTGACCTATCCAGCAGTAATCCCATACGGAACTCAACTATCCAGCAGTAATCCCAGACCGAACTGGTCTATCCAGCAGTAATCCCATTTTGGACTGGCCTATCCAGCAGTAATCTCACACAGGACTGACCTATCCAGCAGTAATCCCAACTGGCACTGGCCTATCCAGCAGTAATGCCACACGGGACTGACCTATGCAGCAGTAATCCCAGACTGGACTGGCCTATCCAGCAGTAATCCCACATGGGGCTGGCCTATCCAGCAGTAATTCCACACGGGACTGGCCTATGCAGCAGTAATCTCACATGGGACTGACCTATCCAGAAGTAATATGACACTGGACTGCAATATGCACCAGTAATCCCACATGACATATCCAGCCATAATTCTACATGGGACTGACCTATCCCGCTGTAATCCCACACAGGTTTAGCCTATCCAGCAGTAATCCCACATGGAACTGGCCTCCCTAGCCGTAATCCCACACAGGATTGCTGTATGCAGCAGTAATCCCACTCTGGACTGCCTATGCAGCAGTAATCCCACACGGGACTGTCTTATCCAGCATTAATCCCATATGAGACTCATCTATCCAGCAGTAATCCCACTTGGGACTGGACTATCCAGCAGTAATCCCACAGGCAGAGTTCGTACGGGTCCTGGATTTCCTTTATTTCCTTGAATTCTGAGGAAATAAATTTCAGGACCTGGAAATCCTTGAATTCTGACAATATTTGTCAAGAGTCCTGGAAAAATCCTTGAATTTTATAGTCTTCTCTCAAAATATGTGCCACAATGAATTACTTGCCTTGTCAAGCTCACGATCGTCGGTCGTTATTTGTGTTCGATAATACTCAGCACTTCGCACGTGGCCATATCCAAAACCGATAATAAACGGACAGTCACGAGTGTTAACGAATGATCATACAGGGGCGACAACTCTGCCCTCTGGTTCCCGTTCCATTTGCCTTGCCCGTCTGGATTCGGGAGCCTGCGAAATGATCACTCACACCGAGTTGTTCCCCCTTACTGAATTGGCGCCATTTCAGCTGAATATGTGATTATGGAAATGTATTTTTGATCCAATCCGCGCTGGTTTCTCATCTGTCTCTGACTCATATTATTATCTCGCCTTACGAAGTAAAGGGGAGATATTGTGAGAGGGGGAAAGAGGATGTCGTCGTCAGTGTCGGTGTCGGTGTCCCCTGCCTGGAAATGAATGGGTTTTTGGTTTAGCAAGTTAAAAAAAAATCTAGAAAAATTAGAAAAAATATAAAAAAAATATAAAAAATATGGGGGGTGGGTATGCCACCTGGGGGTACTACCCCTGGGGTACTCTAATGTTAAAATCCCTATGAATGAGTTTTGCGTTTAGCTGAAGTGCACATGTACATATGTACTTGGAAAGTTTCTTGCAGTTGTCAGCTGTCATTGGATGATTATGAAACTTGGTATACATGTTTCTTATGATAAGAGGATGTACCTGTGCTATTTTTATCTCGCCTTACGAAGTAAAGGGGAGATATTGTGAGAGGGGGAAAGAGGATGTCGGTGTCGGTGTCCCCTGCCTGGAAATGAATGGGTTTTTGGTTTAGCAAGTTCAAAAAAAATCTAGAAAAATTAGAAAAAATATAAAAAAAATATAAAAAATATGGGGGGTGGGTATGCCACCTGGGGGTACTACCCCTGGGGTACTCTAATGTTAAAATCCCTATGAATGAGTTTTGCGTTTAGCTGAAGTGCACATGTACATCTGTACTTGGAAAGTTTCTTGCAGTTGTCAGCTGTCATTGGATGATTATGAAACTTGGTATACATGTTTCTTATGATAAGAGGATGTACCTGTGCTATTTTTGAGAAGAAATATTAATTTTTCTCAAAATTATGGCAAATGAAGAGTTTTCTGTTTAGGTAAATTGTACATGTAGGCCTCTACATGTATACATATACATCTACATGGTAACTTTGCTCCAGTTGTCAGCTGTCATTGGATGATTATGAAACTTGGTACACATGTTTCTTATGATTAGAGGATGTACCTGTGCTATTTTTGACAAGAAATATAAATTTTTCTCCAAATTATGGTAAATGAAGAGTTTTCTGTTTAGGTAAATTGTACATATACATGTCCATGGTAAGTTTGCTCCAGTTGTCAGCTGTCATTGGATGATTATGAAACTTGGTACACGTGTTTCTTATGATAAGAGGATGTACCTGTGCTATTTTTGAGAAGAAATATTAATTGTTCTCAAAATTATGGCAAATGAAGAGTTTTCTGTTTAGGTAAATTGTACATACAGGCCTCTACATGTATACATATACATCTACATGGTAATTTTGCTCCAGTTGTCAGCTGTCATTGGATGATTATGAAACTTGGTACACATGTTTCTTATGATTAGATGATGTACCTGTGCTATTTTTGAGATGAAATATTAATTTTTCTCCAAATTATGGCAACTGATTGAGTTTTGCGTTTAGCCGAAGTGCACATGTACATCTGCACACCACAGTTTGCTGCAGTTGTCAGCTGTCATTGAGTGATTATGAAACTTGGTACACATGTTTCTTATGATTAAAAGATGTACCTGTGATACCATCCATACCATCACTACCATCCATACCATCACTACCATTCCTACCATCACTACCATCCATACCATCACTACCATCCATACCATCACTACCATTCCTACCATCCATACCATCACTACCATTCCTACCATCCATACCATCACTACCATCCATACCATCACTACCATCACTACCATCCATACCATCGCTACCATTCCTACCATCACTACCATCCATACCATCACTACCATCCATACCATCACTACCATCCATACCATTCCTACCATCCATACCATCACCACCATCCATACCATCACTACTATCCATACCATCACTACCATCCATACCATCACTACCATTCATACCATTCCTACCATCCATACCATCACTACCATCCATACCATCACTACTATCCATACCATCACTACCATCCATACCATCACTACCATCCATACCATCACTACCATCCATACCATTCCTACCATCACTACCATCCATGCCATCACTACCATCCATACCATCACTACCATTCCTACCATTCCTACCATCCATACCATCACCACCACCCATACCATTCCTACCATCACTACCATCCATACCATCACTACCATCCATACCATCACTACCATCCATACCATTCCTACCATCCATACCATCACTACCATCACTACCATCCATACCATAACTACCATTCCTACCATCACTACCATCCATACCACCATCCATACCATCACTACCATCCATACCATCACTACCATCCATACCATCGCTACCATTCCTACCATCGCTACCATCCATACCATCACTACCATCCATACCATCACTACCATCCATACCATCACTAACATTCATGCCATTCCTACCATCCATACCATCACTACCATCCATACCATCACTACCATTCATACCATCCCTACCATCCATACCATCACTACCATCCATACCATTCCTACCATCACTACCATCCATACCATCACTACCATCTATACCATCACTACCATCCATACCATCCACACCATTCCTACCATCCATACCATCACTACCATCACTACCATCCATACCATTCCTACCATCACTACCATCCATACCATCACTACCATCCATACCATCACTACCATCCATACCATTCCTACCATCACTACCCTCCATACCATCACTACCATCTATGCCTTCACTACCATCCATACCATCCACATCCATACCATCCATACCATCCACTACCATTCCTACCATCACTACCATCCACTTCCATCACCTACCATCCATACCATTCCTACCTTCACTACCATCCGCCATCACTACCATCCATACCATCCATACCATCACTACCATCCATACCATTCCTACCATCACTACCATCCATACCATCACTACCATCCATACCATCACTACCATAACTACCATCACTACCATCCATACCATCACTACCATCCATACCAACACTACACTCACCATCCATACCATCACTACCATCCATACCATACCATCCATACCATCACTACATCCATACCATCACTACTATCCATACCATCACTACCATCCATACCATAACTACCATTCCTACCATCACTACCATCCATACCATCACTACCATCCATACCATCAATACCATCCATACCATCACTACCATCCATACCATCACTACCATCCATACCATGATGGTGATGGTAGTAATCCCACTCGGGACTGGACTATCCAGCAGTAATCCCACAGAGGACTATCCATCAGTAATAACATGGGACTGGTCCACCCAGCAGTAATCTCACACTGGAATGCCCTATGTACCAGTAATCCGACTGCACTGACCTATCCATCCTACATGGGATTAACTTTTGCCAGTAATCCCACATGGGACTGATGTTATTGTCTGTACCAGATAATCTATTCCAGACATTATTGTCTGTACCGCATCACTTATTCCAGACCTTATTGTTTGCTCTACATGTATGCTTTCAATACTGCTGCACCTTTGGCGGATGACCCCGCAAGGCGAGATGTTGGGGTTCTCAGAACGCTTGTTACAAATTGACCTGCTAAAATCTCATCAAATTTAAGTACATGTACTCTGCTAATAGAATTAATGCCTAAGCTTACATAACGTGGTAAAATCCAATCTTCTGAGGCTAAAGCCATCCACAATTTGTGTTTTCTGTAACCAACTTTAGAAATATTGGGCAGGTACATGTAGACAGGAATTGTAGTTTTGTCCTATTATTTATTTATTTATTTATTTTTTGTTAATTTTTAACCTTTTTACCCCTCAGCCCATAGGGCTGTGGGGTCTTGTCGTTGCCATGTACGTACGTCCGTCCGTCCTAGCGTCCGTCCGTCCTGGCGTCCGTCCGTCCTAGCGTCCGTCCGTCAACATTTTCTTGTCCGCTAAATATCTGCAGATCTATGAAGTCGGGCCTGACCAAACTTTGGTGAGAGCTTCCTGAATGTTGACAGATGAAATGATTAGATTTTCGGATGGCTATGATGATGTCATGATTTTTAATTATTTTTTTTATTATTTATTGATGGCGTAGCTTTTGCACTGTTATCTATGCCCATCAACATGTTCTTGTCCGCTGAATTTCTGCAGATCTATGAAGTCGGGCCTGACCAAACTTTGGTGAGAGCTTCCTGAATGTTGACAGATGAAATGATTACATTTTCAGATGGCTATGATGATGTCATGATTTAAAAAAAAAAAATTATTATTTATTGATGGCTTAGCTTCTGCACTGTTTTCTATGCCCATCAACATGTTCTTGTCCGCTGAATATCTGCAGATCTATCAAGTCGGGCCTGACCAAACTTTGGTGAGAGCTTCCTGAATGTTGACAGATGAAATGATTAGATTTTCAGATGGCTATGATAATTTCATGATTTGTAATTTTTTTAGCTCATCTGGGCCGAAGGCCCGATGGGCTTATGTCATGGCCTGACTGTCCGTCGTCCGTCGTCCGTCGTCCATCGTGCGTCGTGCGTCGTCCGTAAACATCTTCTTCTCTGAAACCGCTTGGCCGATTAAGCTGAAACTTGGCATGCATGTTCCCCCCAATGAGTACACCAGAATTTGTTCATGCCGTGTCGATACGATTTTAATATTCAATATTGCCGCATCTTGAATTTCCCATGAAACTTTATCATAAAATCTCAGGAAATAACTGCATGGATCATTTTATAGTGTTCAGGGGGGACAACACAAGTTAGAAACTCATCTATTCCAGTTCTTTAGTAAAAATTTCTCACAGCTAATTCTTTTTCGTATGGCCTTGACCTATCGGGGTCACAATGCATATTCTATCATGCGGTCAGCTGACAACGTGATTCTCTAACGAGAGCTTATTATGGTCTAGCTGGGACTATATAAGCCCCCACAACCCTAAACCACACGTCTTTTTCTATCACGCGGCAACGTGTGAACAGGTTTGACTCAGAATTTATTCTGAAGGTTTTTGGAATGCCGAAGTGCAATCATAGTCGAAGTGAGCCATGCTCCAGTAAATGTACGGAGTTCACCGACAATGCATTTGACTCGGACGACATGTCCGGTACCGAAAACTCGTGCCCTCAATTCGAGGGTTTTGATCAAAACGGCATTCCAATAATGTCTCTACCAGAGACGGTTGAAAAAAGTGCCACAGGCGCTGATAAAGATGCTAAAGGCATCAAAGGTGGAAATATCACCAATTCTAAAGGCAAAAATAAAGCCATGAAGAAAACGTCTCGGGACGAGAGTGGACCACGTGGTCAGATCCAGCCTGCCAAAATGGCGGAGGCGGATTTGTTGTGCTTAAGAGAGAAACTAGGAATCGATTCTTTATATTCCAAACTGGATCAGATTATTGAGGGCCAAAATAATTTCTTAGAAGCCCCTACTCAGTTTCCCGAGTTTGGCGATGGGAAAGATAATTTTCCAGCCGAGAATTTCAGTCTAGATTTGTGTACAGAACATGACCGCAGCGAAGCTGAAGGGGTCAATGATGACTTTGGTTTCCCCTTTTCGGGAATTGTGCCGAATACTGATACTACTTCTCAAGTCCCAGTACTAGAGGATTTCGTAGCACCTGACATTTTTGTGTCGAGCGAAGCCACGGGCGAGGCTCTGTCTGATAGGCTGGCCACTTTTATTTGCCAGGCCAGTTCTAGAAAAACTGAAGTGTCAAAAATGACCGAGAAACATGGAGTTCCGAAGAATTGTGAACAACTTCTGCCACCGCGAATTAATCCAGAAATTTGGAATTCAATGAATGCGAGCGTCAGGTCTAGAGACATCGCCATGCAGAAGGTGCAAACTTTATTAGGACATGGCATGACTGCCGTAGGTAAGATAGCACAGGAGCTTTGCTCCAGCTCTAGTCGTGTAGACGTCAATAAGTGCCGGGAGTTGGCATCAGATTCGTTATCATTGTTGTCAAATACTTACTTCAACATTTCTGTGTCACGCAGACAGAGTGTAAAACCATACCTCTCCAAGCGATATGGTTCGCTATGTTCGTCGGATGCCCCAACGTCTAAAACTTTGTTTGGGGATGATGTCAAAGACCGTATCAAGGAAATTGATAATATTGCTAGAATAAGCAAGTCCACTAGCAACTACCCCCAATACAAATACCAGGGGGGTGCAGGCCCTCGGGCAGGAAGAGGTCGGCCTTTCACTCGGGGTTGGCGTGGCAGGCGGACTCGGCCATACAGTTTCCCCTCGCAAAGGTACGGAAGTATGTATCCATACCGGGGTCGAAGTCAACAGTTGCCAGCGAATGCCGGCGACCAATCGGGTCCTGCAACTCAGTCGGCCAGGAAATAAAGGTAAACAAATTTGTTGCTGGTAATATTAGAACAAAATTATCAGAATGGAAAAAATTAACCTCTGACTCATGGGTACTTGAAAATGTCGGAGGTCATAAAATTGAGTTTCATTCCAACCCTTATCAACCAGTGGAGCCATTTCAGCTCAGTTTTGATGATTGTGAAGAATCTAAGATTGATGACGAAATAAGGGTTTTACTCAGTAAACAGGCTATTGAAAGGTGTGAAGAGGCACCAGATCAGTTTATATCTACTATTTTCCTGAGGCGTAAGAAAAACGGGAAGTTCAGAACGATTCTTAATCTTAAGAGATTGAATGAGTTTGTCGAGTATCACCATTTCAAACAGGAAACTCTGGATTTAACCTTACAATTGGTCAAGAAAGGAGATTTTTTCACTTCAATAGATTTACAGGATGCTTATCATAGCATTCCTATTGCCTCTGAGCATCGCAAGTATTTGCGTTTTCGATGGAGAAATCAAACCTATCAATATTCCTGTTTGCCTTTCGGGCTCTCATCGGCTCCTCGAGTCTACACTAAAACGTTAAAACCTTTGTATTGCTATTTTCGCAGTAATGGTATGCGTTGTGGATATTTTATCGATGATTCACTGATCATGAACCAGGACAAGCAAAAATGTTCAGAACAGACCCAAGATATGCTGCATAAGTTTCAGTCTTTAGGGTTTCTTCATAGTCCTGAAAAGTCCATCACAACCCCATGTCAAATAATACCATATTTGGGGTTTATTATAGATTCATCAACTTTTACAATTTCTTTGTCATCAGAAAAGGTCAACAATGTGGTTGAATGCTCACAAAGTATTTTGAATTCCTCAGTTTTAACAATAAGGCAAGTTGCTAGTTTGATCGGTGTGTATACGTCTAGCATGCGAGCTGTGAAACTGGGTCGCTTGCATTATAGATGGTTGGAAAATGACAAAGTTATGGCCCTTGGAAATCAAGATTATGATGGCTTTATGACTTTATCAGAGCCTGCAGTTCAAGAAGTTATTTGGTGGATTAACAATGTTGCTAAGAACAATGGAACAGTTATTCGGAATCCTCCCGTCGATTTTTGTATTAGCACAGATGCCTCAAAATCTGGTTGGGGGGCTTTTTGTTCTGGTAGAACAGCAGGCGGTAGATGGACACTGTCGGAGTCGCTGAGACACATAAACCAGTTGGAGCTATTAGCAGTTTCATTTGCATTCAAATCCTTGTTTGTTCCCGATTTTATTGGGAAACATGTTCAGGTAGTATCTGATAGTATGACTACTGTTAGCTACATTAATCGTTCAGGTGGAACGAAAATGCATCTCAATGCTATAGCTTTGTCAATATATGAATTTATTGATAGTCATAACATGTATATCAGTGCAAGATTTATTTCTGGTGTTGAGAATGTAGAAGCAGACAGATTATCCAGGAAGTTCAATGATTCTACTGAATGGATGCTAAATAGTAATATTTTCAGTCGTATCACTGTTACGTTTTTCAAGCCAGACATTGATCTGTTTGCCACAAGGCTTAATTATCAGCTTGATCGTTATGGCTCTTGGGGGCCTGATCCATCATGTTGTCTGGTAGACTCATTTGCTCATTCATGGTCCAATTTTCAACCATACTGTTTTCCTCCTTTCAGACTCTTGTCAAGAGTCCTCGCCAAGATATCGGACGACTTGGTAGGCAAGGCCATATTGGTGGTACCACTCTGGCCAACACAGCTTTGGTTTCCGCAGCTAGCGGAGATGTTGACAGAATTACCAGTGAAGTTGCCTTACAGGCCAGGTCTATTGACTCTACCGGGTACAGGAAGTGTTCACCCAATGGGAAAGAGGCTGAAGTTAGTCGCCTGTGTAGTGTCTGGGTGTCGCTCAGAGCATCTGGAGTTTCGATCGAGGCTACAAGATTTATCGCTAAATCGTGGCGCGAGTCTACAAATCGACAATATCACTACGCATGGAGAGCGTGGTGCATTTGGTGCTGTAGACGGTCTGTTAATTCCCTTTCACCATCTGAGCAGAACGTGTTAAACTACTTAGCAGAGTTAGCTAATTCATCGTCGTATAGTGTGGTAAATACGCATCGTTCTATGCTATCACAGACCTTGAACTGTTTAGGTTGTCATATCCCTCAAGATTTGGTTAAGAGATTGATGAAGGGAGTTTTTGAGGCTTCCCCTCCTAAGCCGAGATATAATACTACATGGAATGTTTCTGTTGTTTTGGCTTATCTGCGAACTTTAGTCCCCGTTGGTTCTATTTCAATGAAGTTAGTGACTCTTAAATTAGTTGCGCTATTGGCGCTTGTTGCGGCTCAGAGAGTCCAGACCCTTCATGCATTGAAAGTGTCTAATATGAGGTTATCTGACTGTAGACAGAAGATTTTGTGTGTGATAACTGATTTTCTTAAGACTACTCGCCCGAAATGTTGTAATAAATCTGTGGAATTGATAAAGTTCAATGATGAGAACGTTTGTGTTGTGAGAACTTTGACTGAATATCTGAAACGGACCAGGTCCAAGCGCAGGTCTGATCAACTGCTGATTTCTTTTAAGACTTTCAAGCCAGTTACTACTAGTACAATTTCACGATGGCTTTGTGAAGTATTAACTCTTTCTGGCATAGACACTGAGGTGTTTAAAGCTCATTCCTTTAGAGGAGCTTCAACTTCCGCGGCACGACGAAAGGGACTTTCGGTGCAGGATATAGTTAAGACAGCTGACTGGTCGTCAGCGAAAACTTTTCATGATTTTTATCATAAACCTTTGGAAGGTAACCGAGATACGTTTGCTCAAATTGTTTTGTCTTGAATTACTTCTGTTATACATGTACTGGTTGTATGGTCATGTATTGTTGTGTGCAGAATTAAATGGGTTATTCTGCTTATAACGAGAGTCTGTTGTCCGTTCTTTAAAGATGCATTGTGACCCCGATAGGTCAAGGCCATACGAAAAAGAATCCCCCCTCTCATCCCAGCATCTCTGATGAGCAGGATGAGAGGGATTCTTTGAGTATAGGCCGTAGGCCTTGAGGGGTCACACCCACCCATTGTGGTTTCTCATTATGCAGACAAAGTTGCTAGTCTGTAGGTCTACACCCACCCTTATATACTGCCAACAGACTGGGCGTGGTGCGTTAAAAAGACGTGTGGTTTAGGGTTGTGGGGGCTTATATAGTCCCAGCTAGACCATAATAAGCTCTCGTTAGAGAATCACGTTGTCAGCTGACCAGAGATTACTTTCATTGGAAAAATGTCCTGTTACATCTCATTGCCATCGTAACAACCCAGTCGCACATATTTTGTACTCGACATGTCTCCCCCTGGTGCATATACCCACAAAATATTGGAATCGTAGGTTAAAACTGTCCCATGTACTGTCCGGACACGAAGTGGACAGACGGACGAACGACTGCAATCACATAATAAAAATTGGTTCTGGTTATTGCTTATACAGCTTACTGACAATCACATATTATATTTTGGTATAATTGCCTTTATTCCATAACCTCCAATTACAATCATGAATTTACAGCTTGACCTCCTGTGAAATCGACTATGTTGCCATTTTGTTCAGGGGAGACAATGCAAGTTAGAAACTCATCTATTGCAGTTCTTCAGTAAAAATTTCTCGAAGCCACTTTCTCCAATTATAGCCAGATGAGCGCTACAGTGCCGTGGCACTATCTTTTAATTTTTTAATTTATTGATGGCTTAGCTTTTGCACTGTTATCCATGCCCATCGGCAACCCTTGGTTGCATGTTTCATTGTGAATATTGAAGGTTCCCTGATACAAGAAAGCCTGGTCCATTCATGATTCTCATTGAATGAAGGACAACATTTTTCTTAAATTTTGCTATTAAATCATTCTATTCTACATCATATGATTTATTCTAAAACTTTTGCATGAACCATATTTGTGTCCACACATTTAACTGGTACAACATAATGCTTCAATTTTTGACACCAAACATGTTACTGTACCTTGGAAATTATGTAAAACGAGTGATTAGGAGAGCCCATTTTTAGCCTGACTGTGTGCAATTTTGAATCAGTTTGCATACCTGGAGCTTATGCCCCCCCCCCCCCAAATAATGATAAGGGTGGGCCTGTGTCAATAAGTGTGTTTACTTGTTATCACACTTGTGCAATGCATAAATTGCCACTGATAAAGCTACACTTCCTTGCATGCTGTAATCCCAGCACACCACTCACGTGAAACCGAAGTCTGTTATATACGGTATCCAGAGATTTTTTGCAGGTTCCGATCCGAAACTCCCAGTTCCTTTTCGTAATTCATTATTGAGGGTCCAATTTTTTTTAAGTGAATTTCGGCGCAAAGAGCCTGTGATCAATCACAAAACAGAGGTTTATTAACATGAAATTCAATACCCAGCTATGCAATCAGATCGATATTGAGGCTTCCAGAAGCTTTTTCTAGGAGTATTTCCTTCAGAAATCCTTTCAAATTGAACAACAACACTTTCCTTTTTTGTTTCATTTGAGTTTTGGGTGCCCATATGTTTTCCAAAACTAAACTGGCTCTAGATGCAGCCCTGATCCTACTTGACTAAAAAAAAAACAGGCTGAGGGGTCCACGCACCTTTTAGGTGCTTGCCTGCAATTCATGTTGTTTATAATTTCATGGGGTACCGGTACTACTGAATAATATAGAAATAAAATAAAATGTCCACACAATTTTTTTTTTAACAGCAAAATATATGGGTAGGGACATGTAGGGTTACTGGAAACAATAATATATTGTGCATGGCCTAACCATGCCATATTTGCATTAGTATATCATGCTATCTTGCATCTGGTCAACTTCATGTATGTTCATGTTTTTCGGTGTGTTGTGTTGATTACTTCTGGATTGCTGGGTTGTTGACTTGTTTTTGTTGGAATACTTAAAATTTTGTTTGGTCGTAGCTACACAGCTGAAATATTGCTGAACCCGACATTAAACCTTAATAATCTCTCTGTCATGTCTGTCATGTCTGTCATGCAACAATTTGTGGTCAAATGGGCATGATGTACTTTCAGAGTTAATGCTAAATGAAAATGTAGGTGATTCAATACTGATCTACATGTAGGTGATCTACCAGATAACTTCTAGAAATCCTGTGTTATTCCATATGAGTGTATACATGTATATGCCCATGTTTTACAAGTTCTTTCGGTCAGCATACACTTATACCTGTAATGCTCAATCTAGACTGTCTCATGTATTGCCAGTTCTTCTGTATTAACTTGTGGGAGCATATCCCCCGATAACTTCAACTAGTTGATAAAGTGTGGGACTCCATAAAGAGGCATGATCAGATGACTGGAACCTATATGGGTATGATCCAGTGCAGTGCATTGCAAACTTCATTTTTAATTTCGACTTCAAATATTGCATCAATATTAATGAGAGTTAAGATATTACTTATCTTTTCCATTTTTCATATATACATGCATTTATGTTTACAATGTTTTGAGATGCAACACACTTCAATTACCACAACTATAGGTTGGCCCCTCCCCTCAGCAATGTTGAAAGGGAGTGATGGTGCAAGTGGGCAGTGATACGGATTTGATATCTTTGAAACATCAAAACTGTGACTGTCTTTCCAGCATTATTGGAAATTGCCTCTCTCCTGCATGAAGCCTATATGTTTATAGGTATAATACGTTTTTTTTTGTCCCCGACGCCCGAAGTCTGTGCCAGCGTCCTTGTGTCCGTCTGTCCGTGCGTGCGTCCGTCCGACTTAGTTTCCGGACCATAACTTCTGGAAAACTGAACGGATTCTTTTCAAATTTAGTATATGGGTACCTCACCTGAACATCTTGCTTGGGATTGGTTTTCACGCCGATCTGCATACAGGTGGCGCCACCTGGAGGCCAAGTAAAAATTTTGTTTCCGGACAATAACTTTTGAAAAACTCAATGGATTTTTTTCCAATTTAATGTATGGGTACCTCACCTCAACATCTCGCTTGGGATTGTTTTTCGCACCGATCCGACTGTAGGTGGCGCCACTTGGGGGCCAAGTTAAAATTCCGTTTCCGGACAATAACTTTTTGAAAAACTGAACGGATCCTTTTCGAATTTGGCTTGTGGGTACCTCGTCCCAAGATCTCGCTTGGGATTGTTTTTCTCGCCGATCTGCATACAGGTGGCGCCAACTGGAGGCCAAGTGAAAATTTCGTTTCCGGACAATTTTTGAAAAGCTCAATGGATTTTTTTCCAATTTAATGTATGGGTACCTCACCTCAACATCTCGCTTGGGATTGTTTTTCGCACTGATCCACCTGTAGGTGGTGCCACCTGGGGGCCAAGTTAAAATTCCATTTCCGGACAATAACTTTTGAAAAACTGAACGGATCCTTTTCGAATTTGGTATGTGGGTACCTCGTCCCAAGATCTCGCTTGGGATTGTTTTTCATGCCAATTCGCCTATAAGTGGCGCCACCTGGGGGCTCAAGTTAAAATTTTGTTTCCGATCAATAACTTTTGAAAAACTGAACAGATTATTTTCAAATTTGATATGTGGGTACCTCTCCTCAAGATCTCACTCGATCGGGATTGTTTTTCGCACCGATCCGCCTATAGGTGGCGCCACCTGGGGGCCAAGTTAAAATTTCGTTTCCGGACAATAACTCCTAAAAAAACAGAACGGATTCTTCTCAAATTTTGTATGTGGGTACTTCGCCGCAAGATCTCGATTGGGATTGTTTTTCACGCTGACCCGCCTATAGGTGGTGCCACGTGCAGGCCAAAATTTTGTTTTCATACAATATCTTCTGAAATCCTGACCAGATTAGGACAAATTCGGTAATTGCCACTGAATCTCACATGGGATATAGCTCCGCATGCTGGGTACTGAAAGCTATGGTTCCAAATCAATTGTTTCAACGTCGGGGCCCCGGACTTGAACCCCTCGGGTTTTCATTAAATTTGGTGCTAATGCTGAACTATGAAATAGGTCATTGGATTACGCTTGTTGAAATAAAATATCTTTGAGCTGGCTGACAGTAATACCCATAATCCTCAAATATACGAACTCGTTATTTGTGCGACCGCACTGCGGTGGTACATGTATAATGGTTAGAGCGTTGGCCTCGTGAGCGGTACTGGGTTCGATCCCAGGCTGGGTCATACATTTACTTGAAAAGTGGAACTTGTTGCTTCCTCGCTTACGCTCAGCATTAAGAGGATAGAACAAGGACTGGTTCGTTCTGTGTCAGTATAATGTGACTGTGTGGGGTGTCATGTCTGCCTAAGGCATGATCAGTGGGACAGCACTATAAAATGGCAGCATTAGACCTGCTCTGTTACAAGTAGGTTCCCCGGCCTGCCTCTCCCCCTCCCCTCCCTTCCCTTCCCCGTCGTGATATAGCTGAAAAAATGTTGAAAGCGACGTTAAACCTTATTCACTCACTCACTCACTCACTCACTCGTTATTTGTGCAATCATTCGTTTTAATTTCTGGATATCTTTGGTTGGTAACATTTTGATATGCCTACCATGTATTGTTATTTCATTATTATCTCAGAATCTCAATATAAGTGAAAGAAATCAGCATTCTTCAAACCACATTGTGATCAAGCCTGCAGGCCTTTTTTCGGAAAAAATATGTCCGGATAAATGAAAGAAATGACCATTATTCACCTAATAGCCATATCTGGATAAGCCCATGGGCCTAGTTTTTTGTGTAATCATGGTTCACAGCATTTTTGTGCCAAATATGAGATACATGTATGCCTCCAGCTACATGTACTGTGTCTGTTTTTGGACTTATTAAAGTCTGATGGACAAAAATTATGAGACTTTGTTATGCACAGGATTGACCCCCAATCAACATGATCAAGCTACCACTGCAATACAATAAATGTGAAACATACACATTGAAAGAGTGCAGTGTGACGTCACCGGACTTAGATTACGATCGCTAATTTAGACCACTATGGAATTACATGCTTTTACTTGCAGTTTACTCTGTGGAATAAAATCATCAAAAAGGACAAAACATATTTTTCATCACTGTTTCTATGGTCGTTCATTTGATGGAAACTTTACTTGAGAGTTAAGTTTGAATTGCAGCTGCCCAAGACGGCCTGGGTGACCCCTGGATCTTCGCCTAAAGCGCTAGGATAATGCTGCGGCCCCCTGTGTTCCGTGTACCTGATGGTCGATACATTTAGAAATTCATGTTGGTGCAATTAAGGACAATCAAGTGTTATTTTCAGCTCAAATAATGGAAATACATGGAAATTGACGAGTCTCGGATTTGAATAATTCTATCTGCCTCTATTCCTCCGAGATTGTTATCGAAATCCGAGACATTTCTTCGCCAGTTAAGGTCGAATATAGCAACATAGATATGATATGACGTTCAATATGATACACTGGAAATTGAACACAAAACACACTCATCTGACGCCCTCAAGATTGTTTCGGCTATCAGTAATACAGGCTTCTGATCTTTATTCTGAATTTGTTTACCATTTCATGTGTTTGATCGCAAGTTAGGAAGCCGGCATCTGCGTTGCAATCGAATTGAGTTTTCATTGATTGGTTACTGGAGTGACCAGGTGCATGTGGTGTAACTGGGGATGTACGCTTGGTGGTGATTGTCGCGGTGGGACAGCCTTCCCTAGGGAAGTTGATTGTGGCAAAGCGGGTAACATAGCTTCGCAGAGGGCCTTGTTTGGGAAAGTTGAGGATGGCGAAGCAGCTATACCAGCTCTTGTGGTAACATGTCTCTAGTGGAAAGAGAATGACGAAGCTGTTACAACTAAAATCTGTTCATACATGTAGTCATTAGTCGCCTACTCCATATATGGCTTGTCAAAAATCCACACTAGGTCTTTTATCAATTTCCTTCTTATAAAGTTTGTAACAACTAAAATTGTATCACTTGACAAGAGGTAATCAAATTAAATATTGATTTATTTTTATTTCATAATGTCATCCATTTCAGAGATGACCCATGCTGATGTACTGTATGAGCAAGTGAGATTACCTAACAGTCTGAACCGTACGAAGGGACCGAAATGCCCCAAATCGCTAGAATTCTATGTAACAAAAAGTATTGTCGTACAAACACTGTAATAATGTTGGGTGAAAAGTAAAATTAGCATCATGTTATATGAACTTTAGTCTGTCTATTTTAATTAGTCGTCTACTTTGGAGCTTGTCAATAATCAGCAGTTAACTCTGCATAAATTTTCTTTTTTTGCATCGTGTATAACAAATAAATCTCTACAAAATGACTACCATTTCCCCGTGATATCGATAATATATCGCGTACAGTACAGTTGTTTCATGTACCAAGACTCAATTACATAGGGAGACGTCATAATGTATTCGTGCTGTCTAGCACAAAGGTCAACAATGCTTTGTATGGTCATGGAGGTGTGTGCGGTTTATCGTTCGGCAATTTCACTGGGCATGAAATATATGCGACATGCACTCTCACGGACCGCCTGTTATTACTGTATTCGGCATTAATGACCTTTGTGCCAATGAGTATGAATACATTATGATGTCTCCCTATGTAATTGAGGCCTGGTGCATAAACAACTGTACTGGAGTTTTATATGGAGTGAATGATAAAGTTATTTCAAGCGTTATATATTATCGATATCACGGAGAAATGGTAGTCATTTTGTAGAGTTCAGTTTGTTGTACACGCTGCAAAAAAGAAAATTGTTGCAGGGTTAACTACTGATTTTTGGCAAGCTCCAAAGTAGACGACTAATTAAAATGGACAGACTTTAAGTGCCAGTTTACCTTTTACATCCGGTGACGTAAACTCTGATGCTGCACGATAGTGTCATGTAAATTGGTCAACTTAAGACTGGAAAATATATACTGGTCCTCGTAATACTGGAACATATAGGCCCCCTAGTCATATATATTGGGTAACTTTCCACGCAATACTGGAGCATACAGTCATACATATTTGGGCAACTTTAAGATATATACCGGTCCTCTAGTCGTATATAGTGAGTAACTTAAGGCTGGAAAATATATACTGATCCTATAACCAGGTTGGTTCACTGGTTATCACATTAATAAGTAAGTCGTAGTCCATGTTAAATATAACACAACCTAGCTTTATTTACCCTAATCTAATTATCTAACCTTGACGTAATATTAATTCCAATATACACAATTATACAGCACTTCCAGTTATTACAGAAACTATATGTTAGTACATATAGCCGTCTACAATTACAAGTGTAACCTATATAACTTACATTTACTAACTGCCTTGGCGCTGCAAAGTCGCATGCCAAGATGAATTCTAAAAGTGAACTAACTTAATTTCATACTGACCAATATTTATATCATTGGAGTTTTAGTGAAATCCACAGGTAGACATTCTTAACAATCATAACACACTTTCAACAATTGTTCAAGTAATCCTAACGTCCTGTCATGTCTGCCAGCTATCCTGTTCATTCAGTATGACATCTCAATTAACAGTAGGGACTCTTACCTAATAACAACAAGGATTATCTGAGACTAAAATGACAGTCTGACTATAATTGACAACTGGCTCCTGTCATTGCACCGGCTGGTCAGAACTTGTCTAACAACACTATTGAATGTCAAATTCAAGAGTTATGAACTAATCTGTTATCAAAACATCTCATTACAAATCAATACTCATACCCTTAAATCCTAGTTTTAACATGTGTCACATAATTCTTATTAAGTGCATACATTTAAAAGAACTAATATTACAGCTTGCATATAGAGTAATTTAACATTACTTATAATGCTAATTCATAATAAACAAACATTAAATAATAATGGAATTAGTTGAATTGCATATTGCATAATTGGAGTACATTGCATATGTACATGTATGTGTTATGGCTCTGTTATAGTTCCCTCCGTCCCCGCATAAGTTTCGTCCCGAAACTGTAATAAATTGTCTGTGGTAGTCATTGTAATGGATGTTTGGTGGAGTTTTTAGGAGTTCTTGTGTGATGTTGATTGAAGTTGAAGGTTCCTGTACAATGTTGGTCTTTAGTGTTGAACTGTGACTGAGGTTGCTGATCCTTGTCTGGAGTGGAGAGCTTTTGCCCTTGGCTTTCTTGTGTCACTTCTGTCTGTGGACACCATACAGCTGAAACACTCAGATATGAAATGCGGAGAGTTAGCAATGTTTAAATTTGTATACATAGAGTAACATATTCATTATCATTCAACAGTAATTATTTAGTCAATCTTATAATGTTGTTACATGTGTCATTTACATCATTTACATACTTACATACATAGGTTAAAATTGAGGACTATGTACATATATATTCTTGTTTAGATACAATATTCCAAATGCAAAATAAGGAGACTGATCACTATGTATGAGAGATAGGCACCAGTGATCTATTGTAAAAACATAATTGAATGAAATTGAGAAAGAAATCATGTTGGATAATTTAATTCCTGAAAATCAAAAATGAAAAATGCAATGTTGTGTTTCACTTGAAACCCTGGCATGCCTGGCTGAAAAAGTTTGATGGGAAGACTTGCTGCAGACAAGTCTGACCCTAGCACTTGATTTTCAACCGGTGCCTCAGTGAAAGAGCACAACAGAGAAACTATACTTTATTTTGTCAAGATGAATGACTCACATAATTTTTAAGTGTTATTAAACAATTATTTTCGAGGAAAGAATAAACATACATGTAGGTAGTATTCATGTATGCATATACATACATACATGAGAGTATAAAGTGCAAACCTTACATCCGCAAGATCCTTGGATTTTTCACAACATAAAATAAGTTAGTCATGTTAGTGGGAATTATAACAAACTACATCAATACATCAACACATAATGCAACAACTTGTAAGCAGTAACTAATTATATACATATTCCCTTTGGTAGTCGAATATGGTTTGTCAAGCCATATTAAGAGTATCACAGCATCTGTCAGGGGTGACAAGCCTCTGACCAGTCCTGTGGTTGTCTCAGCATAGTTATGTTCTTTCGGTACCTCTTTTGCCGATACCAAACTATGCATATATGTTCCTATCAAATCGAACGTGTGTATTGTGCCTCTCTAAATCATCAAGAAAATCTCTCTGTTTTAGTGAAAATTCTGTGATAATGAGCACTAGCTTTGCCTAATTCACTCATATCTTTGGCAAAAACATCACGGTTACGACCAAGAAATGCTAAAAATGACTCCTTTTGCTTGGGTGTAAGTATGGAATCGTCTAGTGTTATTCCTAGGTCTCGTGCTAGGTTGGCATAGTAAACATCACTTTTCGTGTCTCCTTCCATGAAATTTACATCAGCGGAGTTGTTTGACGTATTCTCTTGTTTCATTGTTGTAATCGAGTCTGGTGTAACTACGTGAAATGTGGCAATTGTTGCATGCTTCTCGATATAGACAGGAAGGTTGGATGGGTTCATTACTTTGTAAACAGCCATTTTGTTTCTAACTTTTGCGACAGTGCGCGCACCTGCAATGCTATATTTTGCTGAAAGTGACTCTATTGGTTCCAATAAGATCAAATTTCCATCACCTGCTTCCGGTACATATACAGGAAAATTTATTTCACGCTTTGGTTTAACCAGAATAATGTCTGTTGTTTTGGCACTCCCAGATTCTTTATGTCCATATGTTTTGTTGTTTGTTTCAGTCGCCATGGAAATATTAAACTGACCATTGCAAAGCAATAGTCTGTTCCTTTTAAAATCAATGTTTGCATCATATTTCCTTAAGAAATCCTCTCCTAAAATTACATCTTTGTGTAATGTTTTAAATACATAAAATTCTCCATTGAGCTCTTCAAGATCTTCAAATTGAATTGGTAAATTCACTACGCCTAATACGGAATGAACTTCACCACAAACACCTGTAATGGCTCGTAAATTACATGTATTAACGACTGCATTTGGGTAGGCTTTCTGCAAACACCGTTGTGAAATGCAAGAGATGCTTGCCCCTGTGTCGACTAAAGCATGTGTTTTTAACTTGCCAACCTTGATATGCACTGAGCTTTTCTCAAGGGGTGTTGTGAGAGAAATGTTAGGTGTCACTTGACAATGTATGCTATTGTAAGCTCTACCAACTTTTTGACAGTTGTGTTTGTTGCACTTCCAGCTGGCCATTTTACTGTTTAACGTTAAATCAGTTTTGAATTTCCAAGACAAGATAGATAAAACAAGCTAGTTAGTAAATCATATGGCGATTATACTTACTCTTGGTGTTTGTCACTCTTTCTTGGTACTCAGGCTCTTTGGCTGGTTCTGTCAGTCATCAAAGGCGGCTTGAATTATTTCATCTTCGTCTAATCATTCTTATGTTGTTTTTCCTTGGGTGTTCACCATTCGTTGCATATTCCGATGTCATCATATATATTCCGATATGAAATCTCTTAGTTTGGGGAGCTAAGAGCAGTTTGTACTGGGAAAGTCTGTCAATCTTAGAAGATTACAGGCCGGGATTCTCCACTATCTATAACCAGGTTGGCTCACTGGTTATCACATTAATAAGTAAGTCGTAGTCCATGTTAAATATAACACAACCTAGCTTTATTTACCCTAATCTAATTATCTAACCTTGACGTAATATTAATTCTAATATACACAATTATACAGCACTTCCAGTTATTACAGAAACTATATGTTAGTACATATAGCCGTCTACATTTACAAGTGTTACCTATATAACTTACATTTACTAACTGCCTTGGCGCTGCAAAGTCACATGCCAAGATGAATTCTAAAAGTGAACTAACTTAATTGATTGAAATTGTAGTTTAAGGGCCGCTTCCCATACGGATTTCGCGGCCCATCAACTCAATGTTTTATTTAAATTTCACGGTACATTTCTTTGTTAATTTGAGATCTTTTGCAGCGCTAGATATTAAAATAAATAATTAAATAATGAATAACAATAACGATGAGGAAATATAAATACTAGTAGAGAAGAGTCGCTATGTACAAGTCGTTAAGTCTGTAATTGGTTTTTATACTGGAAAATATTTATTATAATCGCGTTGATGATTCCTTTGTCTCGGTACCCCAATAGTACGCACAAAGCCGTCCAGAAAAAACTGGGAGAACCAGGGCGTTTTCAGGATTCGTCGAGACGACTTCCCTAACGACGCCCTTGGGAACAGGGTGGGTCCTTCCAGAAATCTGTGCCTGTAACAATTGCTTGGAGTGTGTAGTGGGGTACAGAACGGCAGGTCTACGTCCTATATTACGTGAAAGGAACTAACTTAATTTCATACTGACCAATATTTATATCATTGGAGTTTTAGTGAAATCCACAGGTAGACATTCTTAACAATCATAACACACTTTCAACAATTGTTCAAGTAATCCTAACGTCCTGTCATGTCTGCCAGCTATCCTGTTCATTCAGTATGACATCTCAATTAACAGTAGGGACTCTTACCTAATAACAACAAGGATTATCTGAGACTAAAATGACAGTCTGACTATAATTGACAACTGGCTCCTGTCATTGCAACAGCTGGTCAGAACTTGTCTAACAACACTATTGAATGTCAAATTCAAGAGTTATGAACTAATCTGTTATCAAAACATCTCATTACAAATCAATACTCATACCCTTAAATCCTAGTTTTAACATGTGTCACATAATTCTTATTAAGTGCATACATTTAAAAGAACTAATATTACAGCTTGCATATAGAGTAATTTAACATTACTTATAATGCTAATTCATAATAAACAAACATTAAATAATAATGGAATTAGTTGAATTGCATATTGCATAATTGGAGTACATTGCATATGTACATGTATGTGTTATGGCTCTGTTATAATCCTTCTAATACTGGATCATATGGTCCAATATATTGGGCAACTTAACACCGGAAAATATATACCGGCCCTCCTAATACTGGAACATATAGGCCCCCTAGTCATATATATTGGGTAACTTTCCACTCAATACTGAGCATACAGTCATACATATTTGGGCAACTTTAAGATATATACCGGCCCACTTGTCGTATATAATGAGTAACTTAAGGCTGGAAAATATATACTGATCCTTCTAATACTGGATCATATGGTCCAATATATTGGGCAACTTAACACTGGAAAATATATACCGGCCCTCCTAATACTGGAACATATAGGCCCCCTAGTCATATATATTGGGTAACTTTCCACTCAATACTAGAGCATACAGTCATACATATTTGGGCAACTTTAAGATATATACCGGCCCACTTGTCGTATATAGTGAGTAACTTAACACTGCAAAATATATACCGGTCCTCCTAATACTGGAGGAAAATGGCCTCTAGTCATATATATTGGGTAACTTAAATCTGGGAAATACATACTGGTCCTCCTAATACTGGAGGATATATGCCTCCAGTCATATATATTGGGTAACTTCAATCTGGGAAATACATACCGGTCCTCCTAATACTGGAGGATATATGCCTCTAGTCATATATATTGGGTAACTTGAATCTGGGAAATACATACTGGTCCTCCTAATACTGGAGGATATATGCATATTGGGTAACTTCAATCTGGGAAATACATACCGGTCCTCCTAATACTGTAGGATATATGCCTCTAGTCATATATATTGGGTAACTTAAATCTGGGAAATACATACTGGTCCTCCTAATACTGGAGGATATATGCCTCTAGTAATATATATTGGGTACACAAGCGTTTTCCCCACAATATGACCCTTACGGAAGAGCAGTATATACTTCTGTGGAAGTATACACTGCCACTATACTTCCACAGACCTCCCCTCTACTGCGGTCATACTTCTGAAACTCTGTGCAATTTCAGCTCTTTTCTTTATACTGCCACTATACTTCTGGCACTTACACTCTTGCTTTGTGTACTGCTGCTATACTTCTACAACTTGATCACATAAAATGTAAATTCTATACTTCTGGTATACTGCCAATACTTTATGGCAAAAAGAGAAAATAACAATGTGTAATTATTCCTTTTCATTTAAGCCGAATGGAGCTCTGGTGTGCAGCTGGTAGATCCAGTAAATCTCGCGCAGGCGGCGCATGGTAGTGCTGGATTCAAGAGACGGATCTGTCTTAAGAACTTCAATGATTTGATAGTTGATGTTGTGGACAGAATGACCGTGCGACCAGAAATGTCTTGGTGCAGGGTTATCACTGCGATTCCGAGTGTCGTTGAAGTGTTCTCGGATGCGTTCGTGAAACGTGCGTTTGGTTTCTCCAACATATTGTTTGGAGCAGAGAGAGCACGTGAGAAGGTAGATCACATTCTGGGTGCAGCAGTTAGCCATCAGGTTGACGGGGTAACGTAAACCAGTATGGCTGCTGGTGAAAAAGCGCTTTTTGGTCAAGTTGGGACAATAGGCGCATTTCCGGTAGGTGCATGGTGTTATCAAGTTTGCATAACTCATGCCACTGGTGCCCCTTTGGAGGGGGGGATAGTTGATCTTTGCCCTGACAAGTGTGTCTTTCAAGTTGTTGTTGCGACGAAAGGCGAGGAGAGGAGGGTCTCCGAAGGCGTTCCTACAGGCTTCAGATGCTTGTAGTATTGGCCATTCATTCTTGACGATGTTGTGGATCTTCAAAGCATATTGGCTATATGGAAGGATAAGTGGAATCCTGTTGAAAGAGTTCTCCCCCGGAGTTTTGGGTTGGAGAAGGTTGAAGCGATCTTGTTGGAGCGCCCGTTGGAGGCTGTCGTGTAAAAGCTTAGCAGGATAGCCCCGGATAGTGTAAAACCGGGTCATGGCTTCTGCGTGAGTAAGGAAGTCGGTTGTGTCTGAACAAATTCTTCTAATGCGTAAGAATTGTCCATAGGGTCCAGCCTTCTTGCAGTTAGAGGGATGGTCACTAGTGTAGTGAAGGTAACTGTGAGTGTCAGTTGGCTTCGTGTAAAGGTCAAATTTGATGCGGTGGTGAGCTTGATCAAAGATGACGCGGGTATCAAGGAAACAGACTGATTCGCGTGAGTAATCGGCTGTAAACTTAATAGTGGGATGTGCGTGATTCATGTAGTTAATGAATTCAAGCAGTGATTGTTCGCTGTGTGGCCAAATCAGAAAGATGTCGTCAATAAACCTGAAGTATGCCAGGGGTTGATGTGGTGCGAGTGGTAATAGTCTATTTTCCAATTCTCCCATGAAGATATTGGCATAAGACGGGGCTACTCGTGTGCCCATAGCAGTACCACCAACTTGTAGGTAGTGTTGCCCATTGAAACTGAAGTTGTTGCAATGTAGAACCAGCCTGAGTAGTGACAGTAGGCTGGGGTAGGAGATTTTAGAAGTTGGGCGGTGTCTAGTGAGGCAGCGCGCAATAGAAACTAAACCTTCGTGGTTGGGGATGTTAGTGTAAAGTGAAGTGACATCCATGGTGACCAGAAAGAAGGATTCTGGTAAAGGATGTAGTGCCTCCACTTTGCGGATAAAGTCAGTGGTATCTCTAATGTAGGAGGGTACCAGTGGGACTAGTGGTTTGATGTGTGCATCGACAAAGCTGCTGATTTTCTCAGTCGGGCAACCATTCCCGCTAATGATTGGTCTGCCCGGAACATTGTGGCGGTCCCGATTTTTGTGTATTTTCGGTAAAAGGTAGAATTTAGATGTTCTAGCTTTTTCAACGTAAAGTCCGTTGTAGACTTTGGCATCAATTTCTTCTTTGAGGAGAAGTTTTTGAAGTTCAGTGTTGATCAGGTAACTATGGTGATCATTCCGATTCTCGTCTGTTTTGACGTAGAAATTGGTGTCCGAAAGTTGACGGCAAGCTTCAGTGATATAGTCCTTAGTGTTAAGGACAACAACGGCCGAACCTTTGTCGGCCTTTTTGATGACGATGTGGGGGTTCGCCTGGAGAGTATCAAGAGCTCTCTTCTCGTCCTGTGTGATATTACTAGAGAAAAGTCGGGTTTGTTTAGAGCCCATAAGATCAAGTCGGGTTTTCTTGATGAAAGCATTAAGGCATGCATCGGAGCATGGTGGCTCCCATGTGCTTTTCGGCTTGAATTGGCGGGTAAGCTCGTCCAATGGGGTTGGTGTGAACCCCGGGTCGGGCTGTGAGAAATACAACTTAAGTTTGAGACGACGGAAGAAACCTTCTAAACCATCACGTATGGCCTTAACTTCAGGTTCCCTCGTGGTAGGACAGAAGTTGAGACCATATGCGAGCACAGACTTCTCACTCGGTGTGAGAATGTGGTCGGATAAATTAACAACGAACTCAGAGGTGTAAGTTGCAATAGGAAGGTTTTGTGGACCTCCTTTATTAGAAAAAACACAAGTGGGTGTGGTGTGTGGTTGAAATGGCAGTGTGAAAATTGTCTCTATGTTTAGAGTTCAAAAGTCTTATTCCAGCAGGGCCTGGAGAAGTTTGAGGATCATGGGTGATTTCCCCTGGTTGTTCCTTCGGTTCGGTTGTGGGCCGTTCCTGAGGTTCCTGCCGTTCCGGCGTTGTGGGAAGCGCTGGCGTCCATTGGGCTGGCGTCCCGTGGGTGGGCGTCTGGGTTCTTGTCTCGGGCGGCTCCCCAAGTTCTGGCGTGGCCGCCTGTCCCCTAAAAAAGGCGGGTTATCAAGGTTTTTCTGTTTCTCCTCATACTGGCGGGTGGCCAGTTTCCGGGTTTTGTTGGCCATCTGCGAAAGTGCCGCTTCGGCTTCGAATTTCGATTTGGGATCTGGTAAAAGTTTTGCCAGTTCCGCACGGGCCTTTTGTAGGTCCCGTTCGCTGCTGATTTTGAGTGTGGAAATGTGATCACAGAGGTGGGCCGTGAGTGACATGGATGCTGTTTGGAGGATGCCGTCCCATTCACGCATGAAGTCAGGGTTGTTGAGGCCTATCTGTGGTTTGCATTGGAGCAAGAGACCAGAAGGTGCTCTGTTCTTGTCGATGCAATGTTGTAGGAATTGGAAATGGGCGGTGTGTCGCTCAGTCCTACACAGGATGTTTCGGGTAAGTCGGTAGGTGGCCATAGCGTCATCGGGAAGGCGTGGGCTTCCTCTACGGGGTTCTGCGTTGGTCCCGCTGGTGCTAGGCTCATCCTCGACCCTCCTGCGTTTCCGTTGTTGGTCATCGTTCTCTTTGCTAAGGTCGATGACGGACGAAATGGGCGTGATGGTTTCCATTTCATCGAGGTTGAGGTTGAGTTCCTCTAAAGTGAGCGAGGTGCTGCTGCTCGATTGAGGTGCTTTCTTGGCTGGTTGGGCCATGGCTCTATCTTCTGTAGTGGTGGTTGAGTAGAAGTAAGTACAAATGGAGAGAGGTTAACCAGTACAGTCGGAGAGCCTGGAGTGACCTGGATTCTTCTGAATGTTGCCTGACCGGTTTCGATCTGGTGTGGATCTCATCAGAGGCTTGCAGATGGTGACTGCTGACAGTCAGTGTGATGTGCCGACTCCACATGAAACCACCACTGAAGGGACCTCCTCCCCGTCTTCCAGTAGCGCCGCACACCTTCCAAGGGAAGGAAGCACCACCAACAGCCTGGACACCTCAGGTACGCTGCCTCTGAGCACTATCATTTCAGATGCTATGAGGACCTGCCTCATCCCGACTGAGAGTTCAGAATCCCTCACCACACCACTTTGTGATTACTGGGAACCCACTGGAACATTCTCCAATCAGGACTACTGGGATAGTCTCATTGATGATTTGCTATGACTCCCGAGCCCGTTACAAATAAAACTTTTATTTGCTCTTACTAAAGACAGCCTTTGTCTTCTTTTTGTCGGTCTTTTGGCCATTATGCCATACTCTAGACCCCTTAAGCCCAAACCAAGGCCTAAATCCGCTTCTTTTACCACACCGGTCAACACACTAGGCCATTTTTGCTCTCTACCGGTCAACATCGGTACCCAGCAACCCACACCGGTCAACATGCCGACCCAGAAACAAATCTGCCGGTCAACATGTCAAAAACCTAACAACACCGGCCAACAGCTTGGTAAGTTTTGTTTACACCGGTCAACATATTACTCACACTTGACAACACCGGTCAACATCCCACGGGTATATAAAGCGGTCAGCAGTCACCATCTGCAAGCCTCTGATGAGATCCACACCAGATCGAAACCGGTCAGGCAACATTCAGAAGAATCCAGGTCACTCCAGGCTCTCCGACTGTACTGGTTAACCTCTCTCCATTTGTACTTACTGCCGATACTTTAGCAAATTTGAATACATCAGATGTATACTGCTGTTATACTGCTACAACTTGTCCTTACCAAAAAAGGCTTTTGACTCAAAACTATACTGCTGCTATACTTCAGTGAGAGGAATGCTGGGATAGGAATTCCTCATTAATTTGAAAAATAGGTCAACTGAATTTCCTTCCAGTGAGCACACAGTTGCTGTGTATGGTACATGGAGAGCAGATCTATGCATTATGCCTCTTTTCTCTGTACAGCTTTGTTCATGAACTAATGCATGTAAGTAGCATTAATATATTAGATGGCAATGGGAAGAATTCCCCTTTCATTCCATTCCCCATATTTTTCCAATACTGCATATTTTTCAAACATACTGAGGCCAACATTATGGCATGTCTTATCTAAAATTTATCATGGTGAGAATATAGGGGGCGGTATCAGCCAGGGCAATCAGTTTAATTACACCCCAAAACATGTTTAGGCCTACCATGTTATAATACATCATATGTCCATGTTATAATGTAGTAATATCCACCATTCATGTGTGTATGATACATGCATGTGTCAATTTTGCCTGAAGGAGGATGCTTGTATATACCATTTTTATTTAGGCCACACTTGGTATACGGGGCAATCTTATACTGCTGCTATACTTCAGCCTGTCTACTGCCACTATGATGCAGGCATACTTCCACTCTACTTCTACCATACTGGCCATATACTTCTGTCTATGCTGCTAGCCCTCTTCCATTACACTGCCTCCATACTTGAGTGAAGGGTTACAGCAGCTTAATTAACATAATATCAGCATACTGCAGTCATACTTCCACTATACTTCTATACCCTTGTGAAGAGGTCACAGCAGCTTAATTAACATAATGTCCGCATACTGCAGTCATACTGCCACTATACTTCTACCATACTGCTGCCATACTGGCCATATACTTCTGTCTATGCTGCCAGCCCTCTGCCATAACACTGCCTCCATACTTCTGTGAAGGGTTACAGCAGCTTAATTAACATAATGTCAGCATACTGCCACCATAATTCTACCATACTTCTGCAACACTTCTACAACTCACAAATTCAGTCTAACATACAACCAATTGTCTTGAAAAAAACAATCTCATGGAAGTATGCTGGAAGTATATACTTCTGTCATACTGCCGTTATACTTTCAGCTGCTATTGCCACTGTACTTCTATTCTACTGCAGGTATACTTCTATTTCGTAAGGGGACACCGATATATAGTGATACATTCGTGTACCACTGAGTGTTACAGCGATGTAACAATTTATGTTGGACCATCATGGTACCATTTGATGTTGCCGATGATGTAGCATTATATGTTGGTACATCATTGGCGACGGCTAACGATACGTCATGATTTACATTCTTCGGTGTTGAATTGAATTGACTTTATTCTCTTAATCTTGTACAAGACATAGAGATACTATATATAACACTTCACAACAGGCAGCGATGCAGTATTGCGCTTCAATCAGAACAATAAAGGGGAGATAACCCCCAATAATCAAACAGAGGGGAGATGAAACATCAAACATGATCAACCGCTAAAATATATATACAAAAAAATGTAGCTTATACATGTGTACCGTAATTCAAACTATATTCAGCCAAAACGAAAAATTGTTAGGAAGTACGAATGGTTTTTAAACCTTGTAAAATGAATAAAGAAATCTCACATTGCAAGCCAATCTTTTCGGAACTCATTAAATTGTAAAAATTAAGTTTGGAGGATCTTCCCCAATATATCCTGGGTAAATAGTTTTCACGAATGGTTGACAATGAAGGGCATTCTAAGATAAAGTGATACCCATCACCTACTTTAGATGAAGAACATTTCTGGCACGAATGATCAGCGACTTCAATATTATTAAAACGACCAGTCACAATAGGTAGCTTATGATTTCCTGTACGGAATCGACATAGCTTTGTTATAAGGCAATAGTTTTCTAAACATGGTTCAGGTTTGAACTCCTTATATAATACAAACATGGAGCTTTCAGAAAGCTTAGAGTTCCATTTCTGATAGTGTTGATCTAATAAACGTTGTTTAACAGTACGGTATTGTACAACCAAGAAAGGTTTGGAAAATTCTGGTTCTGCCAAATATACCTAAGACCACATGAATCAAGGATACTTTTGATGGATAGAAGCCACTTTGAAGAGAATACATTTGACATATGAAAATGCAGTAATGCTCCATAAATACAACTGGAGTATTTACCTTGGGTGTCCATAAAAAATTTGCCCCAAAACTTTATCATTCTAAGCTTAATTTTAACACTTAGAGGGATACTTCCCTAATTTTACAGAGAATTTATAAAACATTAATTGTAGTTTCTCGATGATATCACAGTTTTCAAAACCCCATACTTCACTGCCATAGAGTAATACAGGCAGGACCATATGGTCAAATAAATCGGTTTGATCATCGAGTGGTAAATCAAGACATCTACTCGTTTGGATAACGGAAAAAATACGGATTCAAAGAGATACTTTCTACATCTGAAGAATTATAAAAGAATAAAACACCCAGATATTTACATGGCAGTGTGACTATGCGTCACAGGACCTACGAAGTAAGGTAGGCATTAGGACAGGCACTGAGCTCTTGGCAATCCCCCCCCCCCCCCAGCACCAAGTTGAAATCCGGCCTATATATTAAGATGGGCACATGCAGCCCAAGTCAGAATCACCAGAGATTTTCATCGAAAATCACCAGAAATTTTCGATTAAAACAGTATTGAATAACCCAGTAAAACTTAAACAATTAAAACCAGTAAAGAAATTTGTCTGTTGAATAACAGAAAATATGGTATGGAGATTTGAATGAGTAAACTACTAAACAACTTACATGATACCAACAAAATGTCCCAACACAAGCTGATAAATTCCTTGGGTGGCTTGCAGGACGGCTTTGTTTCACCCTCAGTAAATTTTATCATTGTTGCTCACAGGCTACTCTGAAGGATGATACCAGATCTTTCTATGTTCTGCTGGGTTATTGCTTCAGGCTGATTTAATTGGTTGATGTAGGATATTTCATCATCAGTGGCAATTTGACCTAAATTTGAAGCCTGCATGATTTGGTCTGTGATGAAATGTTTGGATGTGAAATAGGATACACGTTGAAGGCCACAGTTTACATATATCTATAACAATATACTGAATTGTGTGTATTAAGAATGGCAAGTAGCCTGGTAATAGCAGTGTAGATAAATGCACTAACAAATGATGGAAAATTAGCATTTCCTATTTCATTATCCCATCACGTTTTGTACTGTGTTATATATACAGTGAAACATACAGTCAAGGGTTCCCAGTGGGCATGACAGTGCACTCGCTGAGCTATCAATATAAAATAAAAAAAATAATTATAAATCAAATTTTCATCAGAATTCGGTCAGCTCAGAACTTGCTGGTAACAATAATGCACGTTCATGCCAAAAATAAAGGTTCTAATGTCAATGGTTCTCCTTATTTTGCCGACGAAAGGATTCGTATGGACTCACTGACTCATTACCGGACAATTTGCGATCTGTAGCTTACTTCGTAGGAATATTCACTGTCAACTGCCTGAGACATTTATGGATGGAGAACACCGTATGAGAAATAAAAATTGCACAAGAACACTAAAATACCCAATTTTTTGACAGGGAAATCAAGATTGACTGGGGGCCCATCTAATGGAGAAGGGGGTGGAGATTTCCAAACTCTGATGCCCAAAAGAACCTACAGTTGGCAATGGCGAGTACCCTTTGAATCAGAAGAGGCTGCTTTGAATCCATAGCTACATACATGTACAATGTATAAGGTAAAAAACGGTGTAACTTTTACACTTTTATCTCCAAGCTGATTTGGAGACCAGAACCACACTATTTCAACACTGGGTACCATTAAGAGTCACACTGGATACATTTGGACCTCCTGTTCTAATCATTAGTGTGATAACCACAGATATTTTTTGCATGTAAATTTGAAGAAGAAGAACGTGGTGAATGCCACGGGGTTACATTGACATGCATTCATGATGTGTTTAGTGTCTCCTTCGGTCCACCAGTGAGTCCTTGTCCAAGAATTAAACTGCAAAAGGTGGACTATATACAGCCCTACTTTAAGACTTATAATCGTAGGAGTCAGTATTCATGAAAGGGGGGGGGGGGTACTTCTATAACGTCAGTCACATGTATTATGGATTTATTCAACTGAATATTAACTGTATTCGAATTTTAGGGTCATTTAGTTTCATATCAATATATTTATATCATACCATTACCTGAAATTCATTGCTTGGACATTGTTAATCAGCATGGTGCAAATAGTATGAAATGTTTGCTATTCTGATTGAAAAAGGATCTAGGTCTCTTTATTTCAGAATCTGGTACTATTTCATAGGGAAAGGAAAACATGAACTCATTACCAGTTTTCTCATTTGTCTAAAATATTTCTGTTTACTTTCAGAATTGAATTGTACTTGTTGACCAAACTACATGGAGAATACACGAGAGCACTGAACCACTGAGATGTGGATGTGTGTAAAGAGGTGTTAACTAATATTATGTTAACATGGCTAAAGGCCTGATAAATAATACTCTGAGTATCAACTCCAAGGACCCTCCAAGGTCAAGCTAAAAGTAAATTTCCAGGGCATATCTGGTTTCTTCTATATTTCTCCGCACTTGAAACCAGTAAAATCTAATGTTATATATATATTCATACAATTAAACTCGTACATACTTCATCATAATGTCAAAATTTTTC
>JAVTVY010000906.1:0-34199 GCA_036873755.1 Hanleya hanleyi
ATACAGCACATATATATGGTATGATGCATGACAGATATGATACAATAGAAGACAAACATTGTATAATACAAGACATATGGTATATTACAGGACATATATGGTACAATACAGGACAGATACTGTAAAATACAGCACAGATATGGTATAACACAGGACATATATGACACAATACAGCAAAGATATGGTATAATACAGGACAGATATTGTATAATACATCACATATGGTATAATACAGCACAGATATGGTATAATAGAGAGCAAATATTGTATAATACTGCACAGATTTTATATAATACAGCACATATACTGTATAATACAGCACAGATATATGGTATAATGCATCTCAGATATGGTATATTAGAGGACAAACATTGTATAATACAGGACAGATATGGTATAATACAGGTCATATATGGTACAATACAGGCCAGATACTGTAAAATACAGCACAGATATGGTATAACACAGGACATATATGATACAATACAGCACAGATATGGTATAATACAGGACAGATATTGTATAATACATCACATATGGTATAATACAGCACAGATTTTTTATAATACAGAACTTATATTGTATAATAGAGGACAAACATGGTACCATACAGGATAGATTTGGTAAAATACAGAACGGATATTGTATAGCACAGAACAGATATGGTACAATACAGCACAGATATGGTATAATTCAAGACAGATATGGCATAATACAGCACAGATTTGGTATAATGCAGGACAGATATTGTATAATAAAGCACAGATATGTTATAATTCAGGACAGATATGGTATAGTACAGAACAGATTTGGTATAATGCAGGACAGATATGATACAATAGAGGACAAACATTGTATAATACAAGACAGATATGGTGTAATACAGGACATATATGGTACAATACAGGACAGATACTGTATAATACAGTACAGACACGGGATAATACAGCACAGATATGGTATAATACCGCACATACTTGGTATAATGTAGGACAGATATGGTATAATACAGCACAGATATATGGTATAATGCATCTCAGATATGGTATATTAGAGGACAAACATTGTATAATACAGGACAGATATGGTATAATACAGGTCATATATGGTACAATACAGGCCAGATACTGTAAAATACAGCACAGATATGGTATAACACAGGACATATATGATACAATACAGCACAGATATGGTATAATACAGGAGAGATATTGTATAATACATCACATATGGTATAATACAGCACAGATATGGTATAATAGAGGGCAAATATTGTATAATACTGCACAGATTTTATATAATACAGGACATATACTGTATAATACAGCACAGATTTTGTATAATACAGAACGTATATTGTAAAATAGAGGACAAACATGGTACCATACAGGATAGATTTGGTAAAATACAGAACGGATATTGTATAACACAGAACAGATATGGTATAATACAGCACAGATATGGTATAATTCAAGACAGATATGGTATAATACAGCACAGATTTGGTATAAAGCAGGCCAGATATTGTATAATAAAGCACAGATATGTTATAATTCAGGACAGATATGGTATAGTACATCACAGATTTGGTATAATGCAGGACAGATATGGTATAATACAGCACATATATATGGTATGATGCATGACAGATATGATACAATAGAAGACAAACATTGTATAATACAAGACATATGGTATAATACAGGACATATATGGTACAATACAGGACAGATACTGTATAATACAGTACAGACACGGGATAATACAGCACAGATATGGTATAATACCGCACATATTTGGTATAATGCAGGACAGATATGGTATAATACAGCACAGATATATGGTATAATGCATCTCAGATATGGTATATTAGAGGACAAACAGTGTATAATACAGGACAGATATGGTATAATACAGGTCATATATGGTACAATACAGGACATACTGTAAAATACAGCACAGATATGGTATAACACAGGACATATATGATACAATACAGCACAGATATGGTATAATACAGCACAGATATTATATAATACATCACATATGGTATAATACAGCACAGATATGGTATAATAGAGGGCAAATATTGTATAATACAGAACATATATTGTAAAATACAGGACATATGGTACAATACAGTATAGATATGCTACAATACAGCACAGATTTGGTATAATAAAGGACAGATACTGTATAATACAGGACAGATTTGGCATAATACAGGACATATATGGTATAATAGAGGACAAATATTGTACAATGCAGGACAGACTTGGTATAATACAGACAGATATTGTATAACACAGTACAGATATGGTATAATACAGCACAGATATGGTATAATTCAGGACAGATATGGTATAATACAGCACAGATTTGGTATAATGCATGACAGATATGGATGGTCTATCTCTACACCAAATACCTTCCTTCACTGCCCCAAAATGCTAACTTTCGCTACTACTTGTACTGATTTCGTCACCAATGACGTCACAGATGCTGTGGACTTCCCCCAAATCGTGATCTCCACCCCGAAGGCTACAAGATGACACCCCACAGGACGCATTCTGACCAAGGATGGTCCATCTCTACACCAAATACCTTCTTTCATTGCCCCAAAATGCTCACTTTCGCTACTACTCCTACTGATGCCGTCACCAATGACGTCACATATGACGCGAACATGCCTCAAATCGAGGTCTGCACGCCGAAAACTACAAGATGACACCCCACACGACGCATTCGGACCAAGGATGGTCCATCTCTACCCAAATACCTTCCTTCACTGCCCCAAAATGCTCACTTTCGCTACTACTCGTACTGATGACGTCACCAATGACGTCACAGATGCTGTGAACAGCCCCCAAATCGGGGTCTACACCCTGAGACCTACAAAATGACACCTCCCAGGACGCATTCGGACCAAGGATGGCCCATCTCTACACCAAATACCTTCCTTTCACTGCCCCAAAATACCCACTTTACTTACTACTCGTACTGATGACGTCACAGGTGACGTGAACATCCCTCAAATCAGGGTCTACACCCCGAGAGCTACAAGCTGACACCTTCCAGGACGCATTCGAACCGTGAATAGTCCATGTCGACCCCAAATACCTTCATGTACTGCCCCAAAATGGTCACTTTACTTACTACAACCAACTGCGCATGCGCAGATTAACGCGACATGCACTTAAAAACACACCATTCTGACTCTAACCCACACAAGCTTCACTTTGACACCTTCCACGACCTATTCGGACCCATAGCGGTCCATCTCTACCCCAAACACACACCCACATACCCCCAAAATGCCTGATTTCTCTACTACGGCCAGACTGCGCATGCGCAGATTGACGCGACTTGCATTTAAAAACACGCCATTCTGACTCTACCCCACACAAGCTTCACATTGATACCTCACACGACCCATTCGAACCGTGAATAGCCCATCTCTAACCCAAACACACACCCACATACCCCCAAAATGCCTACTTTCTATACTACGGGCCAGTCTGCGCATGCGCAGACTATTGAACACGGACGAACCATTAGTGTAGTGAAGTGCTCCTCCACGAGAGCTTCAAAATAAGACCTCATACGACATCATAGGAGCATTAGGGACTCACCTAGACTCCAACACGGCCACCCCGTATGGCCCTATACACCCATAGCCATGCAGTATAGGCCTATGGGCCTACCCAGGCCTTGGTGACTTTTTTCAAAAATTTCACCGATTCGCTCCACAACACTTCCTATCATGTTCTACATGACGAGACGTGAAAAACGAGACCCCACAACCCTACCGCAAATGTCGAGAAGTAGGTTTCCCAGTAGGATAAACATTGAACCTATACTCCAGTATGGGAATATATATTTATATATATATGTCTATATGGGGCTATATCGTACTTTTTCAAAAATTTCACCGATTCGCACGGGGACACTTCCTATCATGTTCTAAATGACGAGACGAGTAAAACGAGACCCCACAACCCTACCGCAAATGTATAGAAGTACGTTTCCCAGGGGGACAAACATCGGTCCTATACCCCAGTATGGGCCTATATGAGGCTATATCGTACTTTTTCAAAAATTTCACCGATTCGCTCCGGGACACTTCTTATCATGTTTGTCTTGACGAGACTAAGAAAACGAGACCCCACAACCTATACCGCAAATGTGGAGAAGTAGGTTTCCCAGGGGGACAAACATTGATCCTATACCTCCCATACCCCATATAGGCATTTTCCCGTAATTTAGAATAAAGTCCGTGTTCCGTATTTTTTCAGGAAAATTTTTACATACACCCACCCTGGAACTAGGGGGAGATAACTCTATTGACAGGCGAGCCCCGTTAAGCCCGGCGACCTATATACCCCCCATACCCCATATAGGCATTTTCCCGGATTTTTCGATAAAGTCCGTTTTCCGTTTTTTTTTTTTCAGGAAAAATTTTACATGCACCCACCCAGCCATAAAATACCCCTTCACCTAGGCTTCACATGGATACCTCATACAACTCCATTGGACCATTAGGGGCTCCCCTAGCTCCAAAACGGCTATTTTCATACCCTTCGGCCACCGCGCATGCGCAGAAGGCCGATATTTCAACCCCACACCCAGCCCATTAGATGCCCCTTCACGAAGGCTTCACTTTGATACCTCATTCGACCCCATTGGTCCATTAGTAGCTCCCCTAGCTCCAAAACGTCTATTTCCATACCCTTCGGCCACCGCGCATGCGCAGAATGCCGATATTTCAACCCCACACCCAACCCATTAGATGCCCCTTCACATAAGCTTCACTTTGATACCTCACTCGACCCCATCGGACCATTTTATCTAGGGACTACTTTTTCTCCGCGGAAGCTTTTTCCCGAGACCGAATCACCGCCAAAACCGCGGCCAGACCGCATCACCGCGGATGAATACATCCTGAATACAGCCCCTCCAACAATTGGAACTCTCCTGTGCTGGAGGTAGCTTTTGGTCCTTCTGCCGGAACTATACTGCACTTGACCTCTCCTCCTCAAATCCTCCCCAAATGACCTCTACATCCGGGTGAAATGTTGCTCCATTCACGCTTTGTACACTACTAATGTGGGACTTGAAACTAAAACTACTACACATTAAAACACCTAAATCCTTCACTTCGCTCTTTTGTTCTAAAACAACACCTCCAATTTCATAGCTAAAATTGGTCTGTATCCGTTTATTTGTAAAATTGATAGTCACTGACGTCACAGGTGGCTCTCGCTGGGAGAATTTCGGCTGCCAAATTCCAGCTTTTGCTCGGATTTTCCAAACATAGGAAATATCTCACCGAAGTGTTTACGCTATAATAATAAAATACTACTACAAATAGATTGTTTTCAGCCCCCGTTTGATAGTTCTTTAACCCTTTCATGGCATAGGTTGAGTTCAGAGCATTCTGTTGCCAATGTTCGGTGCCATCTCAATAGCTGATGTGATATGAAATCGTTGTACGAAATCAAACCTATTTTCCTGAAAGAATATTTACAGGGCCATGACATCACCAAACTGTATTCTGACGGGAAAATGTGTTCAGTTTAGCCAAGGCAACACGTGTACTATTTGACTTGGGTATGCGAAGATGCTATACGGGTTGAGTTATTTTTTTGTTGTACAGCATACCTTGATGTCATCTTGGTTGCCAGTGGAATTCACTAAGTGACGTGGTATGAATACCTAACTATATACACCATCATGTAAGCCGATTTTATTCAACGATTGATAATTTCAGCCCAAAAAGTCCCGCTAGAGAAGCCGGATAGTATGTTCGAAATCATTCCAGTCCGTCCTTTCAGAGATCTTTATCCCCAGATATATGGACGTACAAAATGTAAGTAAACATACCCGAGGAAACTTAGATCGGATTTTATGGTTTCATATGCATGGATTATTGCTGATGTTTCATCTACATTGTGATAGTCATAATGGTATAGTTCATCATCTGATCCGTACAATCTGAACTCATATTAGTCCCTATCGTTAGAAGTGTCATCAGAATTGGGGAGGCTGTCAAATGGCTCAAGTGGAACAGTATTGGGAGAACAAAGAAGAGCCTGTCTGTTCACGGACCAGTGACTTCAGCTGATTAGCTACTGGATTGTATAAGTTTGCATGCTGAGCGCCATTTTTCTACCTGCTGTGTCTTACACCTCTGACGTCACAGGTACCTCTTGCTGGGAGAATTTCAGCTGCCAAATCTCAGCTTTGAGCTCGGATTTCCCAAACATGGAACAGGACCTCATCGAACTGTTTACGCTAGAATAATACAATATTACTACAAATTTCAATACTTTTCCTATTTTATTTTATTTTTATGCCCGTTTCAGAATCATTTAACCCGTTCGTAGAATATGCAGATTGAGTTCAGAGCGTTCTGTTGTCGTATACCATTGCTCGGTACCACCTCAATAGCTGATGTGATGTGGAATTATTCTACGTGGTATTGTTAAACCAAGCAAAACTATATACCATGTAAGCCAGTTAATTTTGTGCATTAACCATTAATAATTTCAGGTCAGAAAGCTTCCCTAGAGATGCCCAGAATGGAGAGAAAACCAAATTACGAAATTATCCCAGTCATCCCTTTCAGACAGCTGTACCCACAGATTTATGGACATAACAAACGTAAGGAATCATACTCGCGAAGATTGTAAGCAATTGATAACAAAATAATCGTTGATGAATGAACCGTGTAGCCATCATTTTCGAAAGTAAGAAATTATGCCGCGATTTGTAATTAATTGTTGACTGTAAATCGTAAAATAATTGGCCACCATATTTTTGTTTAGTTTCTCGCAGTAATCAGGATTTTATATGCGTGTATAGGGATAAACAGTAATGGAGGGTGAAGAAAATATGTTACATTTCGATAAAAAAACAACAACAAATAAATAAATAAAAAACAAACAAACAAACAAACAACAAAAAATTGAAGTTGCATCTGACTTCACTGCTTCATTTCAGTTGCAACCACTGGGTCCCATGGATTTCCTCCAGAACCTGTTCTCCAAGCCGATAGTAATAGAGTCGATGAACTGTAAGTCTGCGATATGTCTGATATTACAATCTTCTCTTGATTTTTCAAGTGAAAATGTTTGAGAATCTGTTGATCTAGTATTTTGTTGGTCAATTCTATCCTTACCTGTCATCTACATCCCATGCTTGCTGAAACCGGGTAATTTCGAGCCCAGAATATACCTTGGTACACATGGTACTCTTCATGGGATGTGTCACTTGTAGTTCAGCCGATCTACAAACAATTAAGCATCTAGAATGTTTTGACCAACCAGACCGCTTGTTTCATGCGTTCGCTGATGCGAGGTTGTGATTGGACACACTGATCATGCGATCTCGTTTCTCTTCTCGCTGCTTCAGGCGAACAGTGAGCGCAATGCAATATGTATGCTAACCGTCTTGATCAAGGTTTCGCCTTTGCCGCAAAAGAAACCTCGAGGTTGTGCAATAAGCCTTGGTCAAAATGTCGGCATTGGTAGAGCAAAGATATATTTCCAGAACGTAGACCTTCTCTTGGGGCAAAATGTGTCTTCAACCTGTGAGCCACTCCCAATCTGTGGCATTGTGACTTGGCACTGAAGTGTAAATCTCGCACGAAAATGAACCCGAGAAATCATAGGGTTACTGTCACTCTCAGATAGTTCCTAGATGGCCAAATCACAACCTACTATAATCAAACAACACCTGAGATAATTTCATTCGTAAGATTTGTCACCAGGAATGGAGAATGCTTTCTTTGGGTCAAGTTTTAATATTGTTCCACTTACAGATCTGCCCCGAAAGCCGTACCAAAACCAAACTCGACAATTACCGTCATCATCAGTCGACGAAACCCCCCAAATGGAAGTAAGTCTGCTAAAACCCAAGTTGCAATGTTGCCTATCACTCAAGTCAGAGAGTCAACTCTGGCATGGCGAAGCCTCTTTTCTCCGTCGGAATATTACATCGGAAGTTGTTTGAAAGAAAACGCATTGAATTTTTCGATCAGCTTTGAGCTAAATCTGAAATATTTCTACTGTTAATTGGCGTTATTGGTGCCGTCGCATAGATAAATAATCTGATTTCGTTTTCTATTCTAAGGTCCCGGATGCACAAGACGTCCTCCTGGGAACGGTGGAGAATCTTTTTCGAAAAATTCTTCCTAATTTGGTTCGTGTCATGGTACTGTTGAAAGAGCCCGTGACAACAAATGTCGTGGCAGTAATTCGTGAGAACGGCAACACAAACGTCCTCGAAATCTGGGGGAAGGTTTATCGGGTGGAGGACATGCTGCGCCCCGAGGAGGGAGTTATCACCCTTTTTGACGGGCAGCGAGGGTTTGTTCGGGAAATTGCTGCATCCGGGGAGTTTATCGCGCGTGACCTGAACTATAGGGTATATGAGGTAACATATATGGGGTTACGACAAGTGTACCAAGGGGCCAGGCATGTATGAGTCTGAATGGTGAACATAAATTATATGACTTTGGAAGGGGACTTCGGACATTCACTAAATCCGCTTTTTAACTTTTTGGTAATTATTCCTCATGTTTTCAGTCCGTTCTAAATCTAACTTATAGTCGTCTAGTTTGACATGCAGCCCTGGTCCATTTTAAGGTTCCCGGATCCAATAAATCGCAAAAATAACAAAATTCTTAATTATCAACATTACAAAATCTCTCCATATATGTGACGTGGTAGTGCATATATCCATCGAAGGTGAGAATAAATAGAACACACATCAATTCTGTCAGCGCTCGTGTAAATCAATGTGATTTCCACTGTAATCTGAACCACATGGGCACCGAAGAGAGGGTATTGATAAGCCGCTGGAAATTCGGCCTTCAGTTTCACAAGCAGTTTTTGTTCATTGTTGTGAACTGCACATTTCATTAAACAACGCAAGGCACCAAAGTGCCTTCACTTGTTTACTATGGATATCTGAACGTCATTCCGAGTAGCGGGCGTCTCATCGCAGATTCACGGCGAAATTAGAGAGCAATACCAATGAAATGATATATCTTTGGAAATGATAATCTATCGTCGTCTGTGTCGAAGCAAAAATGGCAGAGAAGTACAAAACTGGTGTATTAGAAATGACTAATAATTCAAAGGAGAGATAATAGGATCTTCCCGAGATCGAACTCTCCATGCCGTCAAAGTCAGGCACCGGGCAATACTTTTAACATTGAAAATAGGGCAAAAATCAGAAAATAGAAATATCGTCACATACATGTAGGCAATGACGTCGTTTCACGCCTTTTGTGACCTAGTGCGATCTCGAAACATCTAATAGAAGTGGCATCCCATCTAATGTAAGGGGGACAACTCAATGCGGCGTATCCTTCGCAGCGAAAAATGGATGAGGAAACCTAACTGACGTACCTATCTGCCATATCTAATATTCAAGAGACGGAAAATGGGAGGAAAATCAAACTGACATATTTGACATGACTGTAATATAAGTTCAGTGAATCCTGGGAAATGATATTCTGTCTACCCAAGGGGGACTACTCACTACTGTTAGTTCTAAATTATGTAAAACGATAAATATGACATTATTCAAATTTATATGGAATAACAAAGGCGAGAAAATTAAAATAACCATACTCTTCAATGATAAAGCCTCTGGGGGTAGTACCATATTGAAAAACCATTTAACATGAGTAATATTTTGTTGAATTAAGCTGGATAACCATTTTCCCATTATTTCACGTCATTTGTAGCCGGTGTGACTGCCAAGGCATCGTTGATGATCATTTTCAAATTGATATTCATTTGTCTTCAATTACGAGTCTTACAATACCTTACATGAAACTAACTTAATGAGAGTTGTAGCAAACCGTTTACTTGGGTCAGTCCAGAATGGTTACACGTTTGAACTCATTTTACTTAGAAACGATCCTGAGCTATGCCATCTTGAGATAGACTGGATATGTACGGTACATAAATCTTCGTAACGAGCGGTGCGCACTTGAATTAGCTAATAAATAAATTAAAAAACAAATACAAGAAAGCCTCCCCACCGGTCAAAAAGAAGAAAAAAATAATAAATACGAGAGAACCCCCCCCCGAAAAAAAACGAAAACAAAAACGAACAAACACAACAGTTTTTACCTATTCTGTGCCTTAATCTGTGTCCTAGCTACATGGATCTAATTTAGCTTCGGTATCTCTTTAAGTACCAAACGGTGCATGCTTGGATTATCCCAATCTAGGTAAACCAAGATGGTAAATCAGGGGAATACCATCTAGACGTAACGCTATGAAAACTTCGAGTGAAATTTTCGCCGATATTCTACGAGATCCCATAATAAGCCAATCACGACAATTTCCATCTTTTCCCTTCGACATTGATTGACGTTTAATTCACGGATATAAACACCTTCGGACGGCACAATCTTTTGATATTTCCTGCCGCCTAAGAAAGCCAGACTTTTCGGCGGGAACAAGCCATTTGATGTTCAGGCACACTGTCTGGAAATGATGCCATATTTGGATACTGCTTCCTGATAATGTTTACGGTTTTGGTCCACGTGCTACCGCATGTAATTACTGTGGGGGTGATTTTGGAATTGTTTAACCAAGCTAGCTACGTGATTGGCTAACAAATACAGTTTCAACTTCGCACGGGATTTATATAGGGCTGCATTCAGATATAAGATATAACAGCGCCTTGAGTGACAACGCCGCATAGCAAGAACACCCAGAATCAGAATACTCGACCCTAGACCACTCCGGACACGCTACCCCTTTGATGTTACCCAACTGACGCCTCAACACAGAATATGATCCTTTGACTTTCACGCAATATAGAACGTAGACCTGCCGTTCTGTACCCCAATACACACTCCAAGCAATTGTTACAGGCACAGATTTCTGGAAGGACCCCCCTGTTCCCGAGGGCGTCAGTCGGGAAGTCGGCTCTAAGAACCCTGAAGACGCCCTGGTTCTCCCAGTTTTTTCTGGACGGCTTTGTGCGTACTATGGGGTACCAAGACAAAGGAATCATACACGCGATTACAGTCAACTCACAATTACCAGTATAACTTAACCAAAAACCAAAAAGAGACTTACGAACTTGTACATATAGCGATTCTTGTTTACTTCTATTTATATCTCCTACTAATCTCTCATTGTTATTTATTATTTATCCAGTTATTTATTTATTTATTTATATATTTAGCGCTGGAAAAGATATTCAATAAACAACGTAATGTACCGCGAGAATCGAATAAAACATTGAGTTGATGGGCCGCGAAATCCGAATGGGAAGCGGCCCTTAAACTACAATTTCAATCAATCAGATATAATATTCCGTGATATTATATCTGAGTTTACTGAGATTGGGTTTATCTGGGCAAAACATTTTTGGGCGACGTCAGCTATAGGTGACCAAGTCCATGAAATGCGTATTCTCCTTCTCGTACGACTTTCGGGCAGTTAGTTTCTTATCTCTTCAAAGGCAGGACGGATTGTTCTCAATTTGGCACACATATGAATACACATTCAGTTGTATCAGGGCGAGAGTATTTAGCGAACTGACCAAAATCGATTGTTTTTATACCGATATCAGTTTCCATCAAGGGAGATAATCCGATCCGCCGTGGTGTAAATTGGCCTAATATGTAGTTGTCCCCCCTGAATTGAACATTTGGATCCTTTATGCTGTTGAGTTGCCAGCAGGTCAGTCTATATAAATAATGCTATACTCATTACGTATATTCTATTTCTTAGACTCAGATTTGACATTCAGTAGGCACTGGCCGTCTATGAAAACGATTCCCATACTTAATCCAAATACCTTATACATTATTAGGCCTATCTTTTGATATCAAAATACCCAGCATCCAAGTAAGTGTTTTTATCGGGAAATCAGCGACATATAGTTCATGATAATGCCCATAAAAAAGATAAAATACTGAAACTACTACCAGGGTACCGGATATTGAGAATCGAAGCTAAAATAACAGGCAAAAGTAACATGAAACAGACTAACCCAGAAACTCTGGCTGTGATAGGTAAATTTAGGGTAAGGGGGCGTGGCATTCCTATCACAGCCGAGATCGCACCTAGGTTAAATTTTAGCGATAAAAATTTGACTGGCGAAGAGCAACTTTTCGCTGACGAAAATAACGAAACGGGAGAGAAAAAATATGCCAATTTGATACAGTTTGACCGACCTGAGCTTCTTTCACCATGTACCATCTCTAATGACTGTTTGGGACTCTAAAAGATTAGTGACGACGAAGAAAACACAATAAACGCTCGATTTCGATGTTTACCGCCATTAGCTCAACGAGACTTGACCGCGCGTGCGCACTAGTATCGTGACCTTTCTGATCTGACTATGGTGAAATGGACGAGTCACGTGGTCAGAAAGGTCAATCGCGTTGGAAATCTCGTTTCTCAACGAGACTGAAAATGGCGGCAACTTGACGAGTTAGATGACAAAATTAGAGTTTGGAAGAAGATTTCGTCTAACGGAATGAGTCATTAGTTGATTATCAAAGTTCTGGAGATGCCAAATCATATTATTTATTCGATAAAATGCTTTTCGTGCCTTTGTCTCAATTCCCCACGCCGTGTGCAGTTGAAGATCTCGAGCGACTGACGTCTTATTTATTTTTTTCCTTTTCGGTCTGTATATGTGATTCGGGCTAGAAACAGACTTGCAACCAGTATGCCGGTACAAGTATTGATTGCACAATGACGTAAACTTTGAAGACTTTTAGGCTCTTCTATTTCGACCCCCAAAAACGTGTAAAATATATGGCATCTCGTAGATGCCATAATAAACTTAAAGCAGGCCTATATTGTAATTAGAAGGCAAGTAATTCGCAATGAGTTTGTATTACAATATTTGCATTATGCTGACTCTCTCCACAAGAGTTAGTCGATTCAGTACAAATATTTTGTTTCCGGTACTTGTAATATAATAGAATACAATTTATCAAAAATACACAAACCTTTCGGGACATTAATGTTTTCACGGACAAAACAGGTTGAAATCATGAGTATTAAAGATCATGGGAGTCCCAATTCAGCCCCATCAGCTGTTCGGGGTCATCTGTCCTCACGTGCTTACATAGACGAATCACCATCATGGACATTATCTCCTGCCGCAAAATAGTTCGCAAAGTTACACGATTCCACTCGAGAGAGTAAAGTAGAGAGTTTTCTCCTGCAAATATATACAGCGTTCTGGAATACTCACAGATCACAGTCAAATGCTTTCCATTTTCTGAAGGACTAGATTCGGTACTAAAACAGGTTGCTATGTCCATGCAGTCTCACTCTATCGAACAAGACTTTTTTAAATGTATTATCCACGATGTTCACTTATATCATACGCGTTAAGAACTGTCTCGTCCAGTCTAATTTTACATAGACCTACATATTGGTAAATTTTACGTTACAAGGGCCCCATCATGCAATACATGATGGATAATCCTACGTAGGGTCTTGGCGATTAAACTTCTTCAAAATGTCTTTGGTAAGGTCGTGAAAAGACACTGTTGTTATCGTTGTACTTGTTCTAACAGCTATCATCATAGATACCAGCCCTCGCTATTCTCCATAGTGCTGGTCTGTATACTTCGTACCAAGATATGATATGATTTGGGATGATGGCCCTCGTAGCTGTCTGATTAAACTATTACCGATCGGTAACAGATGTTTTTGATATTCTCACCATTGTATGTCAATATAGTTCAGGTGACGGCATGTATACTTCAAAATCATTATGATCGAATTGATATTCGGTAGTCCTATCGTCATTCTCGGTCATCGTTTATGGTGGCAGTGAGAATGGAAATAACTGAATCCTACAGACTTCCAGTCTAATTACGGTGTCTTTGGTTCAATAATGATCACCAAGCAAACAAATATGCCGATATTTTCCCGCTTAGCAGTTCATGGCTCCACGGATGTTGCACTTGCCCAGACCTCCTGCCCGATCAGAACTCTACTCTGAGGGGTTTGTTGTTATTATTGCCCGCATCTCCTGCCCGATATTCCCTCCGCCCCGAGGGGTTTGTTGTTGCTATGTTGCCATGTATTTGTTGTCTACCATCCCACCTTGCTCTCCAGTTCTCTTTCTGACCTCCACAGATGCCATGACACACCACAATTTTTTGTTTTTAAATTATTATTATAAATGATGGATAACTGCCTTTACTTCAAACATTTGTATTACCAACTTAGTCTGGCTGTAATCTGAAAATGTGCTGCATAGCATAATATATTTTCATTTCATTGTAACATAATTTCTACTTCACAATACTGATAGTATTCATTCACCTAGTGTTTTATAAAGACTTTAGGATCGGCATATCATATCATGTGTTCGCCCAACATAAATATGAAACACAAATTATTGTACGAAATAAATGCTCTCCAGTATAATTGTTTCAACAATGCTGTAACTTTGTTTTGAATAAATACTTATTGCCGAAAATTAATTATGAAAGTTTTTTGTTGTGGCTGTTAAAATTTGACTGCATCCACCGGTGTGAAATAAGATTTAGTCATCAGTAGTATATAAAACATCGATTCCTTAGCGCTGAGGCTGATGACGTCACGTGGCGCGACGTGGCGATGTCACGGAAGACGTCACTTCCGGTCAAAGGGCATCTCCGGGTCAAAGGTCACTTCCGGGTCAAAGGTCAATATCAAATGTCACTTCCGGCCACGTGACGGCCCAGCAAGATTTATCTGCTCCAACATAGGACTGTACGCTGCAGTTATTTCAATGTTAAATCTAATGGGCAACCACACATGGACATTTGCGGTATGGGGTGTGGTCCCTTGATTTCTTTGTCTCGCGATGTAGAACACGATGGGAGGGGTCTTGAGGCCATGCGTTGACTTTTTTTGAAAAGTTACCGTGCGCATCCGCACTGGGCAAGTAGCGCTGGGGTTGACATTTTGGGGTCGAAATGGACCACTATAAGTCCGATTGGGCCATGTGAGGAATAAGTTTGAAGCACTCGTGGAGGACCATCCAACCGGACGGATGGGTCATGGAAGTTACGTAATGGCGCGCATGCACAGACAGAGAATTGTGAGAAAAGGGCACTGGAATTGACGTTTGGGGGCCTGGGTGGGCCAATATTGACGCGATTGGGCTGCGGCAGATATCAAAGTGAAGCTCTCGTGAAGTAGCATCCGACTGGACTAGTATGTAGTGAAAGTAGGGTTATGGTGCGCATGCGCATCAGAAAAACCGCATTGGAATGGACGTTTTCGAGTCGCGGTGGGCCAATATTGGTCCAATTGGGCTGTGGGATATATCAAAGTGAAGCTCTCGTGGAGGAGCGTCCAGCTGAACGGATGTGGAGGAGGAGGAGGAGCAGGAGGAGGAGGAAGAGGAGGCGGAGGAGGAAGAAGAAGAGCTGTTGTCCGTTAGATGTATTCTCGGCTGCTCTTGTCCAATCAGAAACCGCCATTTCAGAAAGTTCAATCTCCACTCATGTTTGCTCTGATCCGTTTGTTCTAATCCTCGTCGGGCAGGCCAGGATACTGTAACGGCAATATTACAACGCATATAAGAGAAGTGAGAAGACGTGCCGACATACTGACAGAGCCACATGACTTCACAGTATAGTCTTCTGGTTAACCTATTCTAAAGCACATACCAAGAATCTAACGATTCGTGATATGTGTTGTATCTCAGGTACGCTTTTATTGTACCTGTTCATGTGGCAACCTGGATGACTTGACCACACGGCCCCTAGCACCGGCATAAGCGGTATTAGATACAAATCTAGAGAGCTATGATGGAAATGCTCTGACAACTCGTTTTTTGGTAATTGGTGAACTGTGTCGCTGTGACAACTCGTACACTGGTGATTGGTGAGCTGTATCGTCGTCAGATGAAAATGACGGCATTTAACACAAAAGACTAACACACAATGCTATTCTATGGATAACAACTTCTTTATTGCTGTGGAGCTGACGTTTCGTTGGAGATACTTCCAACTTTTGCAAAGCTAATGAAAGAAGTAAAAAAAAAAACACACAAAAGACTAGTCTGTAAGGCCCGATGTCGACCCAGCATCAACTTCCCACAACGTCAACATATGTCAAAGACCAAAAGATCTGTACAGGGGGCGGGCCTCGGGGACGAAACGTCCACCAGCAGAATCTCGCCATATACAGGTAAAAATTACAACGTATATAAGGGAAGTGGGAAGAGGTGCCGACATACTGACAGAGCCACATGACTTCACAGTATAGTCTTCTGGCTAACCTATTCTAAAACACATACCAAGAATCTAACGATTTGTGATATGTGTTGTATCTCAGGTACGCTTTTATTGTACCTGTTCATGTGACAACTTGGATGACATGACCACACGGCCACGGAACAGCTGCATTTAGCAGAGTCTCGGTGGGTGGTAGCCCCATATCCTCTTCCAGGTGATGCTTGGTCTTCATGATGGTCCTGTGCATGGGGTCGCCTTTCATTTCAAGCGGTAGCAGGGTTTACTGCTCATAGAACGCCATGGCTGTTTTCCTGATGCTGGGGCGCATTTGGGTGTAGGCCTGTTGTAAGTTATCCTGTTCCGCGTCCCCGATCGCGGCAGCGTGAGTATTAATAGCTGCTGTGACAATACGATACCGAAAGGTAGGTTCTTCCTCACTCAGGCTTTCCTGGGGCGTAGCCTGTCTGTCTGAGATCAAGCTCTCTATATCAGACTTTCAGCAGTCTCTGTTTCGGTATCAGTCGGCGAACTCTCAGAATCAGCTGGCATATTCTCAGCATCTGCATCGGCTGCTGGTGCCTCGGTCTCTTCAATCCCAAGTATATTCTGCTGGTGTCGCATCATATCGTAACGTCTGGTGAACGTGCGTTCGCACTCAGAGCAAGTATAAGCCATGTTGATGGTTGAACATCGACTGTACACGTTGCCTTTACCAGGTTACACTATGTTAAGATGGGTTTTTTTCATCAGACGTCCAGGATGCTCATCCACTAATATCAGATGAGTTGTTTGAGCTGATCTGTCATCACAGCTCCTGAGCTAGCGTATCTAATTCCGCTTAAAGGTGAAATGCAAAGGTTTTTAGATTCTCCTTTTCACATTTTATATAGGTTGAATAATGATAGAAACACCAGTCTATCTACTTTACTTGGTTTAATTTGAATTATCTTGTTTGCTAGAATCTTTTTAATAATTGGTACCCCTAGCACAGCTGAATTCAGATTTGCAAAACGTCATCGCTTATCTTTCCTTGATTGTGACGTCACGTCAGACCAGCCGCCCGGAGACTGAACGTTACAAGTATTGACGCTCGGCCAGATGGTCTGATGTGACGTCACAAAGGAACGTCAAACAAGGGCAGATAAGCGATGCGGATTTCATTTCTGAAATCGGCCGGGCTTGAGATGCCAATTTTGAAGCACTTTTCAAAAGCTACCAGGAGACAAAATACTTCAAATAAAACCAAACAGAGTATTTGGGCTGATATTTCCATCATTAACTAGCCCGCGAAGAATATAAATAGGGAAATATGAAAACCTTTGCATTTCACCTTTAGGCCGGTGATAGGGGCCCTGTGGATATTTCATAGTCTCCACATGAACAGCTGCAATAAAATCGCGGCTGAGATACTAAGGCTACGTCCGAGAATCCACCGCATTCTCGGATCTGAATGTTAGGTGTTGACGAATACTTACCTGTAGAGTCATATGGTTGCTTTTTAGTCGCCAGATGTCAACTTTCCCCACCTCTTGCATATTGCTCCAAGTTGGGATACGCTTGCTTTTATGAAAAGTAACGCCCACCAACGCACAGCTTAATGCTTCAACGCCCTGGTGAAATAGCTCAAAAGCTCTGATTTTTCTAGATATTCCATGGAAATGACACTAATTCATCGAAATGCGGTGCCTTTCATTAACAGCCACCATAGTCGGACTCTCCCCCACGACCGTTGCCCACCTCACACGGCCGGTGATTATAACCAGTAAAATGGTGCGTGTCAGAAGTGGGATTCGAACCCACGTCCGCATGTGCAGACCAGTATACCCATACCCCGGGGAAGACAATTTCATGGATGTTGAGACTGGCACCTTAGACCACTCGGTCAGCCTGACAAACGCTGGTTATCATGGTCATAATGATTCATATATAGTGCTATATTTGTACAATGGTTTTACAACATGGCGAAGTATAACGGAAAAGTTGCGTGTCCGGTGTGGGATTCGAACCCAAGTCCCCACATATGGGGACTAGGAGTTAAGGTTGGCGCCTTAGACCACTCGGCCATCCTGACCAACGCTGATTATGATAGATTTAATGAGTCATATTTAGTGCTAAACCCCGCACAACCCAATCCGGTCGATAGTGGTCCACCCCGACCTCAAAACGTCCATTCCAATGCCACTTTCGCACAATTCCCTGTCTCCGCATGCGCGCCATAGCCTTACTTCCACTCCACACCCGTCCAGTTGGACACTCTTCCACGAGAGCTTCACTTTGATCTATCCCACAGCCCAATCGGGTCAATATTGGCCACCCGCTCCCCAAAACGTCCATTCCAATGCGTGTTTTCTACTGCGCATGCGCGTCATAACCCTACCTTCACTACACACTAGTCCAGCCGGATGCTACTTCACGAGAGCTTCACTTTGATATCTCCCGCAGCCCAATATGGCCAATATTGGCCCACCCATGCCCCAAAACATCAATTCCCGTGCCCTTTTCCCGCAATTCCCTGTCTGCGCATGCGCGCCATTACGTAACTTCCACGACCAACCCGTCCGGTTGAGTGGTCCTCCACGAGTGCTTCAAACTGATACCTCACACGACCCAATAGGACCAATAGTGGTCCATCTCGACACCAAAATGTCCACCCCAGCGCTCCTTGCTCAGTGCGCATGCGCACGGTCAACGCGTGGCCTCGGGAACCCTTCCATCGTGTCCTACATCACGAAACAAAGAAAACAAGGGGTCACACCCCATGCCGCAAGTGTCCATGATGATGCGTGGGTTCCTAATTAGGTTTAACATTCAAATAACTGCAGCGTACGGTCCTATGTAGGGCAGATAACTCTTGCTGGGCCTCGCCGGAAGTGACCTTTGATATTTGATCTTTGACCCGGAAGTGCGCTTTGACCCGGAAGTGATGTCACGTGGCGCCATCAATCTCAGCCTCAATGCTAAGGAATCGGTGTTTTACATACTACTGTCATCCCTCGGAACGCACTGATGTTGTCTTACTATCTTTCAACCAGCTGGGACTTGTTGATCTGATCACACGCTAAATTGGAATTAGAGAAGACTGAAGATTTCTAGGACGGGGTTCCATTTCAAAACGGCTTGTATAAAGCCCAGCACACACAACGAACATTTTGTTGTATTAGAATAAAAACATTGTTTCGTGTTTTTGCCTGTTTTTGTTCCTGCACACAAAGAACATTTCATCTCGAAACAAACTACAAGTAGACGTAGCCTCCTTTGTCATATGGGCGCGGCTCGCCAGTGGATTGGTTAATATTTGGGAAATGTTCTGAGAAATGTTCGCAGTTCGTGGGCAAGACTTGTTCGCAATATCAAACAAGTTTGATCTCACGAAGATTTGTTCCGAACAGATGTTTTCTGTTTTTGAGCCCCGCACACAGCGGACAAAAAAAGCACTGTTTTTGTTCTAATACAACAAAATGTTCGATATGTGCGTTGGGCTTTAAGCTTACAATCCCCATTGGAGATTTGGGTTCAAGTTTATAATATATGGGAATGAATTCGTCGAATATTGATTGGTCATTATACTTGACTGGGCGAGAAACGGTTTGTGATATATTTTATAACGTTTCTATAATATTTGTCTAAAGTATTTTCAAATTTTAATAGGAAACCAATCTATGTCAGTTTGATTGCCCGCCTCCGGAACTCGCTGGGATTGTGTCGGTCACATTGACCTTATTTCTGCCAGTAATACAGTGTTTGGGGGAGTTCTGAATCACGGGGAGTTGCGGATCACTTTCCTAATTAATGCCTGATATTTCTTCTTGATTAAAACTTTTTAGGTTTATTGGAACGTCTGTTTCTGTGGACTGAAATGAATGTCAAACAACCGACCTGCATTCTTTCTTTTCCGGTCAATTCGGCAACGTAATACTTCCGGTACTGTGCAATGACAAATTGACACCGAGTCGAAAAACACGTGCGATTTTTCCAGTAGTGAATCTGCGCGAAATAAGGTGGATTTAGGCGGTATATTCAGTATTTATTTAAGTGACATAATCTTGCTAAATGGCCTAACAAAATATCTAGTGATTTGCGATAAATGTTAACTGACCAGCATTGTAATATAATGGCGCTATAGAGATGTCAATTCCGAATCAACGAAATAAGCGCCGTTCATAACTTGAAATCGGTGAATAAGGGACCGTCTCACAACTAATACAACAGGTGTAAACCGACTTTAAGGAAGGCATGGCATTGTCCAAAAAAAAAATGAATCAATGACAATATCCTTGTAATAGTCCGGCAGATATGTAACATGATTGTGCACTTTTTGATAAAAGCATGAAATTTGGCAGGATGATAGATAAACACATATGATTCATTTTTGGAGGGGGAGTCCGGCTTGTAAATCAGTATTTTGGCCGCCATCTGGGATTTCAAAATGGCCGCCATCAAATACCACAAAGTCGCATTTCTGCACTTCTGAGACACATAGGAGGCCAATTTAAACGGTAATACCCACATTTGCGTACTCAAGGAAGCAGATAAACACAGTTTTGTTGAATCAGAACTGATGGAATTCGAGATGGCGGCCGTTTTCTTTTCAAAATGGCTGCCGAGAATCGCTTATTTTCATTGTTATGTGACTTACGTGAACAGATGCACAAACTTCTACTTCTGAGTAGCCTAAAATGTTTTTCATGTCTTTGGACACTGCATGGTTACTTGTGGACAAGTGACACGCGTGGTTAAGTTTCCACATGAACAGCTGCAATAAAAGCGAGGTTGAGATACTACGGCTGCATCCTAGAATCCTCCGTATTCTAAAGTCTGAAAGTGAGGTACCAAGAGAAGTTATTCTGTAGACTGATATGGTTGATTTTCAGTCGCCAAACGTAAACTTTACCCACCTTTTACATATCTCTCCAACTCATTCACATAGCTGATATCCGGAATAGGTCACATCTTGGGTATTTACCTAATTACTCTACATTTGATTGACCTGACATGTGGCATCGTGTATTTCCATCGGTGATGTCTGCAATATATGAAGTTAGTGACGCTGGAGACTAATCTCCGTGACAGAGTGCTGAGCATAATTCGAATAGATTAAGCTTGTTGCATGTATATATAGTTTCCCCAATATAGATCTTCTGTTCGAAATAGAATATTGTAATTTCTGAGGAGTCAAAATGGCTGCCATTCAATTTTCGTGTTAGTTTTCCAGCCCCACTCACTTGGAGAAGCCCCTCTTGAACAACGGAGAAAAAGCTAACCCCATCTGTGGCGAGTCTGTGCGGCGGATATGTCAGCATGACTCCCTTCTTTGTGAGAATTCACTCAAGACTCTCATACTTTACTGGATGAAACAGCATCCATCGCGAAGAAACAGCAAGCTTGTTGACAAGTTGTTGATAAACCTAGCGTCTAGTCAATCACTCAATATGATCCCTCGTCAATAATACAATTTCTGCGCCCATAATTCATATAACCGCATTAATAACACCAAAATAAAAAAACAATCATACAACTCAAGCGCCAAGAGAAAATGCATTCTTCAGCGAGGTCAGTTGGGCTTGGACTCCGACACTTCGCGGCAGCTTGGCGTTCTCGAGTGGGCTTGTTTCAATGAAATTTCTCTAGATCTGTTTCTTTGGGAACATTAGAAATTGATTATGACACAGGTTCCGATTTCATTAACTATTTTGGCTACATAAGCGTTTTTGGTCTTCTTGCTTTCCGGCAAATCCTTACTCTCTTCGGGAAAAGGTTTCCAATATTCCTCGAAGAGTTCAAAAAGCAAATCATTTTAATATGGAACAGTACTTGAATTCCCCTTTTCGTCTTCTCCGTAGGCTCATGGGTGATCATGGATGTACATGTACATGTATACTAGCCAGTTATCGTTGTGATGCAGGAATCTATAGCTGTTCAGGAGCTGTCTGGTTCAACACGAGTTTCCAATCAGAGCAGGTTGTAAGGACAAAGCTTTGGAAATTAGAGATGTGGTTTTGATAGATGTGTGTGCTTCAGAATGAGCAAGCGATAAATAGGTCAGAAAATATCTGTTTGAGGAAGTTGCAAGTAGTCGTCTCGGTTTGGAATTTCTGCAGTAGTGATTTTTTTTTACGAATGTACTGGTATTGATGTCTAGCTTCAACACATATATTTCCACCAACAAAGATGAAATAAAAACTACGAGACACACTGTAAGTGTCCTGTATCACTTTTGCTTAGAGCAAACAAAGCAGTGCGAATTTTGTCGACTTTGTCAAAACGTATATAATGAGTCTCTGCGCATTCAGTGAGAGGCCACATTTTACAATTCATTAGTCCACTAAAGATGTGAAGAGGCAGAGGCACTAAGATTACTGAAAAAATGAGCCTTATCCAGCCTATCATCCGCGAAGTCATTTGTTTTTCGCAAACATCTGGGTGGGGTGGCATGGCCGGTTCTAAAATTATGTGAGCCTTCTTGACCAGCGCCTAGCTACCCAGCGCAAAAGGGCAGCAGGACTTCTTGTAAGGGCAACATGACTTCCTGTAAGGGCAGCAGGACTTCCTCTAAGGCCAGCGGCACCACCATCACCTTTTTCATTTGTGTTCTATCGCCATTACTGGAAACTAGCATTGTGATTCGAGGATGACAAAATGTTCATTGACAAGCTAGTCAAATATGTAGTCATGCCTGTATTTGGTATATTGGAGTGCAATATTCATAGATTCAGTTTGTCGTTCAAATCTCATACCGGAATCAGCAATACAAATGATGCGAAAACCAGAACTAGTAATTCAACCTGCAGTTTTGTATGCCAGTACTGGAACTTTGGATTTCAATCACACTTTGTCGGCTCGGCTGGCAGGATAGGCAACCCGGGAACCAGCCTCAATGCTTCAAACTGTGACACTTTGTCCACAACATTATGAATAACCATCTCTATTATACAACTAAGTTCGATCATTAGAGAAATTGTGGTCAACAAATATAACATAGATTACTGATATGAGCTTATTCCATTTCCGGTGTAACTGATAAATATGAATCTGGTAATGGAACTCCTTCAACGATGGAGCAATGGTAGCACAGTCAACTGACATGCATGGCAAAACCAGTTCATCGCGGTTGAACTTTTCAAAAATTTGCGACTAAAACTCTCTGACTAGTGGCATATCCTATTGAGAAAATTCTGGACATGCTTGCATAATACTATAGGTTTGCAAGATATCACGGAAAAGCTTAACCATGGGACATGGCGGGATCTCAAAAACTCCATCATAATAATCTGATCTTGAAAGGCAAGGTTAAGGAAAGAGCTTAACCCAGACATTTTGTGGTAAGTTTCAGCCGTTTAGCTCCAAGTGTAGGGAGAATATTTCGAGGACATTGCCTACCAAGACCAGATACGGCTGGACCCAATATCGCCAGGGAAGAATCAACTGATACTGATTATGCCACATCCACTGACTGAAGGGATTATCAGATTTAGTTTTTTGTTAGTATTTTAGTATCCATGTGTATGATAATGGTGGGCGTCTCCAACTGGGCATTGTTTCACACAGAAGTCCCTTAACCAGTTTCCTCGGCCAAAGCAATGTGTAAACCAGCCTTGTATCAGATATCCATTTCAGGCTTCAATGTTCGCTGATGGCGAAAAGCTTGATATCCAATATGGTGTACTAACAGGGGTTTTTAACCATAAAAAGCTCGCCAAGGAACGTATTTAGTCCATGTACATGTATGACCTAATCATACTCAACTGACTCAACTAAGTCCACTGTGCCGCGAGTTGTCGAAAGTTGAGCCAGGGTCGACCTCGTTGAAGAATGCTATTGTTTACGAGGTTATACTGTGTTACTGTTTGATCATACAAGTAGCAATTGGACTATTGATGTTTGTAGAGGTCTGGAAGAGCTCCCAACCGAAGGGAGTGCGAAAAGAGACCCGCCGTTCAGGCTTCTTCTGGTTTCTGGTTTCTTCTCCGTTCTTCAGGAGAAGCTTCTCTAAGTAAGTTTGAATAGGGAACTTATACCAAAGGTGAATGACAGCCAGTTTGATGTCCATTTTCAGAAACCAGCGCATTCTATCAGTAGTAGCTGATGTGGCTGCATGATAAACTGTGGATGCAGCAAGGTTAATCCACATTGTGCTGGAATTTCTCTCTAAAATATGATTAATGTTATATATTGCAGGTATCAATGGTACATGAATGAGTGTCTACTGAAGCCAAAAAATCATTTTAAGTCACCCAAAAGTAGATTTTTGCCTATCGATTCACCTACGTCACATAACCGTGGAAATAAGTGATTCTCGGCAGCCATTCTGAAAAAAAATGGCCGCCATCTTAAAATCCATCCGTTCTAGTGCAACAAAAGTGTGGTGATCAACTTCCTTGGGTACACAAATGTGGGTATAGCCGTTTAAATTAACCTTCTATGTGTCTTAGAAGTGCCGAATTGCGAATTTGATGGTTTCTAATGGCGGCCATTTTGAAATCCAAGATGGCGGCCAACTACGGATTTTCAAGCCGGACTCCCCCTCTAAAAATGAATAATATGTGTTTCTCTGTCACTATGCAAAGTTTCATGCTTTTATCACAAAGTGCACAATCGACCCATTTTTTGTTACATATCTGCCGGACTATAACCGGAATTATGTACGCGAATCATTCCAAACCTTGGTGAACAAATCATTTTCTCGATATTACATCATCATATTCAATAATTTCAGACATATCTCCTACTCCGATATAAAAAGTTTTATATAAATAAGATTGTTTATCACTGAGCGAGGTTTCTACGAGTTCAATATCTGGATGTCCCTTTAAGCCCGGCGCACACAAGAGCTATCAGCTGAGCTGACGACCTCAATTGCCTGTCAGCTAAGGGGCTAGCTCTCGTGTGCGGGCAGTTTTTGGTGAGTTTTTGGCCTCGCGAGGCCGGGAGAAAAAAATCAAACTTCGCGAGGCCAAATCCTCAGCGCGTGCGGCGAACGCAAGCCAACAGCTCAGCAGTTTTATTGGACCGGCCAATGAATCGCATGTTATTTTTACGCGATTCATACGCACGACTCTTCAAAATTGTCTTGAAAAAGACGTTATGAGGAAACTGAAATCAATTTCGTGAAACTTTTGCTCGCCGCCGTGCGCTGAAGCCACACGGGAGCTAGCCCCTGAGCTGACAGGCAATTGAGGCCGTTAGCTCAGCTGACATCTCTCGTGTGCGAAGGGCTTTATTAACACTATCTGGTCTGGAAGATTTGGGGTGTATCGCAGGCGAGGGGTGGGGGGGAGGGAGTCAACCCATATATTTTCGCTAACCATAAGGCTAGAGCACTGCAACATAACAAACAGTATCTTTTGTTCAAGCTCTACCCGGAAGTATAACAAAGTTTAAGATGAACGCTATGATGACGTCTAGTAACGACATCTCGGCAGCCATTTGTCGACTGTTTTTTGGGCCGATTTTTCGAAATTTTAATTTTCCGATAAGCTACCAAATAAAGTAGAGAATAACCACTTTTGCCCAAATAAAATACTTTCTAGTGCTTTTAGGCCAGAAAAAAAATCGAAGAAATGGACAGAACTGGCTGAAAAACGAATTTCTGAGATACCACACGGCCGCCTTTTGAATTTACCCATGATCCTCTGCTCGGCCCAGGCCTAAAATGACCCCAATAGATAAGCTTTAAAGTCACGAAGTTCCCGCTTCCTCTGTTTTGTCGTTTTGAGCAGTACAGGAAAGTTCACTAGCCCACCCTCCATGATTGTCAGACATCGTATCCTAAACTGTTCTAAAAAAGAATTAAATTGAGATTACAATGCAATTTTGTAGGCTCGCTCCAAGATAAATATACTTCAGAACATTTTCGACGCTAGATCTGCGTGTCATTTGTGCCTGGACTGCAACAGTTAAAAATTCGCTCACAGGGCGGGGAGAATTAAGGCAACATTGAAATCTTCTACAGGGCTTCACCGGCCTATGGATGATTAGCAGATGACCCCTCAAGCCAATAAAAATTTCATTCTCAGTGCCTGTAACGGCCGCTAGATGGCGTGATCCGCAACTCACCAAAATGATTCGCAACTGCCCGCGCTGGTGCACTGAAGCGGAGGTTATTTTCTCATCGATTGACAAGTCTGATTAAAGATTTTTTTACATACAATTATAGACGACAGATTTCCATAGAATATAAGACCAGCAGTCGCTCTCACCTCGTAAAAGAACGAGCGCTAGCAGTTTCTCTGTTCCAACCAATCAGATCGCACAGAGGGTATCAGTAGCTATGCGAAATAAATGTGAAGATGCCACCTAATTGGTTGATATTGGCTGAAGTGAACTGTTGAAATGACAGACCACGGAAGCTGTGTTTGCACTGTTTAAAAATGCTTTCATGATCAGCTCTAATTCAATGATTTCCCACACGCTTTTGTAAATGATCCCTATTATTTCAAAATCGCACCGGGTCATGCTGTGAAAATGGGAGTGTGTGTGTGTGTGTGGAGTGGGGGGCGGGGGGGGTTGTACCCGATGTAGAAAAAAATCGGCATGCACTATCACAGTTTTTCTTCTTCTAATTTTTCTGTGCCCCAAGCTTCAATGCATTTAGAAATGAAAGTTTGTTATATCTATGAGATTTAGGTAATTAGCTATTCAAATTGATGCTAATGCGGCCGTAAATGGGAAACAACTGGTTCCTTTGACCAAAATACAGCATAAGCAAAGCGAAGCCATGGGAGACAATTTCGGGAGAATAATGTGGATTCCGCTTGTTCAATGGATAGTCTCCCTTTATATGCAAGCTGTCGATGTCATTCGATTTACCCGAGGAATGCCTCTGTGCGAGACACACTAGTATTTTCTTGACTCACGTTATACTGAATAACCTGGGCGAATTGATAAAAAACAAACAAGTACAACCCATGTTCACTCATTTCAACATCTCGTGAGGAACAGTCCTGTGCTCTCTGGAACGCCCAGGGCTGTGGTCCAATAGGCCTATATATGGTTTCCTTTTCCCTATCCTAGTATTAGTCCGTCATGCAGCCCCTATATTAGATATTTTATAATACTGAACTCTAGTGAATTTAATAGAAATCAGTATTATAAAATATCTGGTAGGGGCTGCATATCGGACTAAGTATATGTAAGATAAAAGAAGGAACAAAAATCGGGTAACAAATTAAGATCCCCAATTTCCTCAAAATGAGTCAAATTCCCAATAACATAAACACCGAAAGCCGTGCATTGTTTGCACATGTATGGTCGCCAAATCAGCAAGAGTTTTTCATCAAAACAATATTTAATTAGGGCCTATCGTGCTTTTCCTTAGACCGGTTACCTCCCATGTTTTGCATGTCGACGGACAGGTGGCTTCTACCATTTTGTTGTATTTGTTAGTATAGTTTAAAACCGGTTGTGAATGTTCTAAACGTGGTTTGCGTCCTGATTTCAACTCGGTCTTTTAACGACAGTGGATAGCAAAATTGCCGTTAATTCAAAAATGCCGGCCAGTAGTAAATAAGTCGAGTATTTCCGTAACTCCGAAAGGCAATTCGGCATCTCCCGTGAAGCGACCTTTCACAACGCAACAAACAGCGAGGTCGAGGACATTCATGAAATTCCCTTTCGGAGTTACATAGTAGAATAAAACTCTATGGAATTATATAGGATAACCTCGTCTGTTCTGCTCCGTGGCATACTGGCGATTTATTGGAAATTCCATTTCCTTCGTAGATATCGGTTCGGAAGTTCCGAATGTATTGATGGTAAAGGCAACGAGAAATAACTCAGGCTCACGTTTTCGTGTCAGTCTTTCGGACATTGTTTCCCTTCATTTGCCGGAAATATGACGTCAATACGACGACGTCATCAGAGCCACCAATATTATCAGTATTTTCTGAATATAGAGTTTAGATTTTTTCCCATAAATTCCGTATTGTGGCTACCCACCGAGCAGTAACGAAAAGAGGGGAAATTATCATGTTAAAACTTTCTCGAAATTATTATCTGGAAACATAATCCACAAATATCTTCTGCAGCCCAATCACACCAGCGAGTCTGATTGCCAACGTTCATGTTAGACACCAGAACAGATGGTTTTTTTTGGATGGTGAAAAAACAGTTTTAACTGGCCGTCTCTAAGATATCTAGCCCAGATCACAGACGAAGAGAATTTGACCTCGTGACATTCCGGGAAAGTTCGGGTCTCCTCTACACCAGCGAGAACATCATACACCAGGGACAGACGGTCCTAAGTTTTCTTTTATTCGTTTGCCGACACAGGATATAATTATTCTCCTTACTTTCACAATATTTTCATACAAGTTCAGATTTCCAAAAGATAAATTGCTCTTGCTACCTAATTTCTTTTCAAAATAGAAGATTTTCTTTCTTGATCGAGTTATTTGAAACTTTAGGTTCTAGACTTCCATTGTAGATTTGTATCTTCGTGCCAAAGACAATCTCACGGGGATTTCAGTCTAATATTTTGCACAGTAACCACATTGTTAAAAATGTTCTTTCTTTGTTGCTGGGGTTTAACAAGTGAATATTGTTACTGAAATAATTTCATACTGAGTCATCTGTTAGCTTATCGTGATATTATAACAGTTTCTGAATATTGCAAGTTCGTCGAGAGATATTTAGGGAGATAACTCTCGTCATTTACAGGGTGGCGAAATATAGGCGACATTTAATAACTTATAGCCGCTCTTTCTTAATGTTATACTGCGTTAAAGAACTAGTATCATATATCACTCGATTATCCACCCTCACTACTTCTGAGAACACTTCGGATAGCCAATGTTACTGCCTCCGAGGTTTATTGTAACACCCTTCGGCAGGGGCGTCGGAAGCGGGGGGGGCAGATTTTGTTCAGTTTGATGTTGATAAACTTAAATCAGATATTCATGCTATTGGTACTTCTGTTTTTATTACGTTGCAACAAATGGGTCAATCTTGAGTACGGGTTAAGCGAGTTCCTTTCTGATAACCACTGTTACTGTTTCTAAGGACTATTGTCACACCACTTCGGATAGCCTCAGTTGCTGCTTCGGACGATTATTGTCTCACCAATTTAGAGAGCCTCAGTTACTGAATTAAATGGATGTTGTCACATCATTTCGGATAGCCTCAGTGACTGATCCAGAGGATTAATGCCGCACCTTCGGATAGTCACTGTTGCAGCTCCAGAGGACTATTGTCTCACCCTTCGGATAGCTTCAGTTACTGCTTCAGAGGACTATTGTCACACCCTTCCGATTGTCACTGCTTTCGAGGACTATTGTCTCGCCACTTCGGATAGCCTCAGTGACTGCTCCATGTGACTGATGTCGCACCCTTGGGATAGCATCAGTTACTGTTTCAGAGGACAACTGTCACACCCTTCCGATTGTCACTGTTACTGCTTCCGAGGACTATTGTCACACCACTTCGGATAGTCTCTGTGACTGCTCCAGATGACTAATGTCGCACCCTTCGGATAGCATCAGTTACTGCTTCAGACAAGTAGTATGTAGCGCGTAAATTGGCGAAATAGCGCCTCACTGCGCATGCGCAGAACCTTGTGTGACGTCACAGCGACCTGTTTTTGGGGCGTATTGGGGCGTGTGCGCATGCGTGATGTGTGGGAGGTGGGTACAAGATGGCCGCGAGTGTGAGTGAGTGCAAGATGTGGGAAGTGGGTACAAGATGGCCGCCAGTGTCAGTGAGTGCAAGATGTGGGAGGTGGGTACAAGATGGCCGCGAGTGTCAGTGAGTGCAAGATGTGGGAGGTGGGTACAAGATGGCCGCGATCAATGAGTGCATAGAAAAAAAAAAGTTCCGGCAAAAAAAAAAAAAAAAAAATGTATTCATCCGCGGTGATGCGGTTTGGCCGTGGTTTGGGCGGTAATTCGGTCTCGGGAAAAAGCTTCCGCGGAGAAAAAGTAGTCCCTAGATAAAATGGTCCGATTGGGTCGAGTGAGGTATCAAAGTGAAGCTTAGGTGAAGGGGCATCTAATGGGCTAGGTGTGGGGTTGAAATATCGGCATTCTGCGCATGCGCGGTGACCGAATGGTATGAAAATAGCCTTTTTGGAGCTAGGGGAGCCCCTAGTGTACCGATGGGGTCGGGTGAGGTATCAAAGTGAAGCTTAGGTGAGGGGGCATCTAATGGGCTGGGTGTGGGGTTGAAATATCGGCCTTCTGCGCATGCGCGGTGGCCCAAGGGTATGAAAATAGCCTTTTTGGAGCTAGGGAGCCCCTAGTGGACCGATGGGGTCGAGTGAGGTATCAAGTGAAGCTTAGGTGAAGGGGCATCTAATGGACTGGGTGTGGGGTTGAAATATCGGCATTCTGCGCATGCGCGGTGGCCGAAGGGTATGAAAATAGCCTTTTTGGAGCTAGAGGAGCCCCTAGTGGACCGATGGGGTCGAGTGAGGTATCAAAGTGAAGCATCCATGAAGGGGCATCTAATGGACTGGGTGTGGGGTTGAATTAGGGTCATTCTGCGCATGCGCGGTGGTCGAAGGGTATGAAAATAGCCTTTTTGGAGCTACGGGAGCCCCTAGTGGACCGATGGGGTCGAGTGAGGTATCAAAGTGAAGCATCCATGAAGGGGCATCTAATGGACTGGGTGTGGGGTTGAATTAGGGTCATTCTGCGCATGCGCGGTGGCCGAAGGGTATGAAAATAGCCATTTTGGAGCTAGGGGAGCCCCTAGTGGACCGATGGGGTCGAGTGAGGTATCAAAGTGAAGCATCCATGAAGGGGCATCTAATGGACTGGGTGTGGGGTTGAATTAGGGTCATTCTGCGTATGCGCGGTGGCCCAAGGGTATGGAAATAGACGTGTTGGAGCTAGGGGAGCCCCTAATGGACCAATGGGGTCGAGTAAGGTATCAAAGTGAAGCTTATGTGAAGGGGCATCTGATGGACTGGGTGTGGGGTTGAAATATCGGCCTTCTGCGCATGCGCGGTGGCCGAAGGGTATGAAAATAGCCTTTTTGGAGCTAGGGGAGCCCCTAGTGGACTGATGGGGTCGAGTGAGGTATCAATGTGAAGCATTCATGAAGGGGCATCTAATGGACTGGGTGTGGGGTTGAAATAGCGGCATTCTGCGCATGCGCGGTGGCCCAAGGGTATGAAAATAGACGTTTTGCCCCTAATGGTCGAATGGGGTCGAGTGAGGTATCAACGTGAAGCCTAGGTGAAGGGGTATTTGATGGCTGGGTGGGTGCATGTAAAATTTTTCCTGAAAAAAAAAAAAAAATACGGAACACGGACTTTATCGAAAAACCTGGGAAAATGCCTATATGGGGTATGAGGGGCATATAGGTCGCCGGGCTTAACGGGGCTTGTCTATCAATAGAGTTATCTCCCCCTAGTTCCAGGGTGGGTGTATGTAAAAATTTTCCTGAAAAAATACGGAATACGGACTTTATTCTAAATTACGGGAAAATGCCTATATGGGGTATGGCAGGTATAGGACCATCCTGGGAAACCTACTTCTCCACATTTGCGGTATAGGGTGTGGGGTCTCGTTTTACTCGTCTCGTCATTTAGAACATGATAGGAAGTGTCCCCGTGCGAATCGGTGAAATTTTTGAAAAAAGTCACCGAACCCCATACAGTCCCATACTGAGGGTATAGGATCAATGTTTGTCCCCCTGGGAAACGTACTTCTATACATTTGCGGTAGGGTTGTGGGGTCTCGTTTTACTCGTCTCGTCATTTAGAACATGATAGGAAGTGTCCCCGTGCGAATCGGTGAAATTTTTGAAAAAAGTCACCGAGCCTCATATAGTCCCATACTGAGGGTATAGGATCAATGTTTGTCCCCCTGGGAAACGTACTTCTATACATTTGCGGTAGGGTTGTGGGGTCTCGGTTTACTCGTCTCGTCATTTAGAACATGATAGGAAGTGTCCCCGTGCGAATCGGTGAAATTTTTGAAAAAAGTCACCGAGGCCTGGGTAGGCCCATAGGCCTATACTGCATGGCTATGTATAGGTCACCCATACGGGGTGGACATGTTGGAGTCTAGGTGAGTCCCTAATGGTCCAATGGGGTCGAGGAGGTCTTATTTTGAAGCTCTTTGTGGAGGAGCACTTGACTACACTAATGGTTCGTCCGTGTTCAATAGTTCGCGCATGCGCAGTCTGGCCGTAGTATAGAAAAACCAGGCATTTGGGTGCTATAGGGTGTGTTTGGGTTAGAGATGACAATCACGGTCTGAATGGGTCGTGTGAGGTGTCAAAGTGAAGCTTGTGTGGGGTAGAGTCAGAATGGTGTGTTTTTTGAATGCATAAGTCGCGTTAATCTGCGCATGCGCAGTTGGTCAGTAAGTAGCGGCCATTTTCGGGCAGTGAAGGAAGCATTTGGGGTCGAGATGGGCTATTCACGGTTCGAATGCGTCCTGGAAGGTGTCATCTTGTAGTTCTCGGGGTGTACATTCCGATTTGAGGGATGTTCGTGTCATCTGTGACGTCATCGGTGACGTCATCGGTACGAGTAGTAGCGAAAGTGGCCATTTTCGGGCAGTACATGAAGGTATTTGGGGTCGAGATGGGCTATTCACGGTTCGAATGCGTCCTTGAAGGTGTCATCTTGTAGTTCTCGGGGTGTACATTCCGATTTGAGGGATGTCCGCGTCATCTGTGACGTCATCGGTGACGTCATCGGTACGAGTAGTAGCGAAAGTGGACATTTTCAAGCAGTACATGAAGGTATTTGGGATCGAGATGGGCTATTCACGGTTCGAATGCGTCCTCGAAGGTGTCACTTGTAGTTCTCGGGGTGTACATTCCGATTTGAGGATGTCCGCGTCATCTGTGACGTCATCGGTGACGTCATCGGTACGAGTAGTAGCGAAAGTGGACATTTTCGGGCAGTACATGAAGGTATTTGGGGTCGAGATGGGCTATTCACGGTTCGAATGCGTCCTGGAAGGTGTCATCTTGTAGTTCGCGGGGTGTACATTCCGATTTGAGGGATGTTCGCGTCATCTGTGACGTCATCGGTACGAGTAGTAGCGAAAGTGGCCATTTTCGGGCCGTACATGAAGGTATTTGGGGTCGAGATGGGCTATTCACGGTTCGAATGCGTCCTGGAAGGTGTCATCTTGTAGTTCTCGGGGTGTACATTCCGATTTGAGGGATGTCCGCGTCATCTGTGACGTCATCGGTGACGTCATCGGTACGAGTAGTAGCGAAAGTGGACATTTTCGGGCAGTACATGAAGGTATTTGGGGTCGAGATGGGCTATTCACGGTTCGAATGCGTCCTGGAAGGTGTCATCTTGTAGTTCTCGGGATGTACATTCCGATTTGAGGGGTGTCCGCGTCATCTGTGACGTCATCGGCGACGTCATCGGTACGAGTAGTAGCGAAAATGGACATTTTCGGGCAGTACATGAAGGTATTTGGGATCGAGATGGGCTCTTCACGGTTCGAATGCGTCCTGGAAGGTGTCATCTTGTAATTTCTCCGGGGTGTACATTCCGATTTGAGGGATGTCCGCGTCATCTGTGACGTCATTGATGACGTCATCGGTGAAAATAGTAGCGAAAGTGGACATTTTGTGGGTGCGTGAGGGTGAGTTTGGTGTAGAGATGCACCATCCTTAGCGGAAATGCGTCGTGTGAGTGTCATTTTGTAGCTCTCGAGATTGTACATTCCGAATTGAGGCATGTCCGAAGCATCTGTGACGTCATCGATGACGTCATCAGTAGAAGTATTAGCGAAAGTGAGCCTTTTGGGGCAGTGCAGGAAGGTATTTGGTGTAGAGATGGACCATCCGCGTTGCGAATGCGTCGTGTGGGGTATCATGTTGTAGCTCTCGGGTATAGACCCTGATTTCAGGGATATTTATAGCATCTGTGACGTCATTGGTGACGTCATTAGTACAAGTTGTAGCGAAAGTGGGCCTTTTATAGCAGTGAAGGATGTTATTTGGTGTAGAGATGGACCATCCGCGGTCCGAATGGACCGTGTGAGGT
>JAVTVY010000907.1:0-32235 GCA_036873755.1 Hanleya hanleyi
ATCTCTTCTTTGTAGTAGCAGGAACGCAACTTGGCTGGATGGTGCTTAGTTGGTTCGTCGCGATATGACTGAAATAGTGTTGAGTGCGACGTTAAATCCTATTCACCCACTCACCCCCAGGGATATGTGCCCCGGCCTCTTTCCTATCCTAAAAATATTGCCATGCCTATTATACAGGGTGTGCTCAAATTGGGGAGATCTAAAGCCCTGTGCATACCAAATTATGTTTCACTCATGTACTCAGGAGAAATGCTCTTCCTTTTGTTTCACACGAGCTTTCATTTATTTAAATCTGTTTTTTTTAAAAATCATTATGGGCACAATTCTCTTAATCTTCAACATTTTAATCATTTATTTACATCACAACATCATAAAAACTCCATCAGATAAAGCGGATGTGGAGACTCCGCACAGACAGACGTCGCAGCATTTCCAGCATAGATGTCTAACGTGGTCTTACAAATAAGATATTCAGTGTTGGAATTTAGCCCTTTTTTTGTCGGAAGTGCAGCTTCCATTCCATTTTAAAACTGCATATCAACTTTAAATATAGCGGCTAACGGTACTGTAATCAAGAAAATCGGTGCCATTGGCAAAATATTAGTATATTCTACGGCGGTATATAATCTGGAATAGAATTATTAAGGGGGTAGAGGACGTTCATTTCCCTGCTCTTATGAGGCTACAACATGGTGATTTGTCGGATTTTTCAAAACAAGCTGAATTTCCTAACAAAAGTACACACATCTTAAAATGGAATAAAAATCAACAAAAGACACAACACAACCATTTATGCGTTCTACTGGTGGGTCGATAGTGTGATGGGACGGACCAAAAAATTGGCATTTTAAATTCAACGGTTGGAGGGTGCAAAGTGCTCCATAGGTTAAAAATTATTCTCCGGAATATCCCCAAATTCACTCCTATTCACTTTCAACAAAAAGAAAACTTCTGAATGGCTAATAATTGGAACTTCGATAATATTCTCCACACCCACCCCGATTCTCCACCCCCACTCCCTCCTGGAAATAGGACTGAAAAGGCTCAGTTTATCTGTTATACCGCTAATATTTTCTAAGAAAGTATGGTGTCCCCCTGTTTTTATTACATATTTAACAAGCAGTATACGTGTTTAGTATTATATAGCAAAATGGCAAAAATTCGACTTTGGGAAGTTTGATTTATTGAGCATCAAAGAAGAAAAAATCCAAATTTCCCTATGTATTCCGTGTTATGGCTTTTAAGTGGTATACATGCTTTTGGCTACCACATTTTTTTAACGAGTATGGTGACCCCCTATTTTTTTCCATTGATCATCTTCTCCTAACCTGATGAAAAAATCCTGAAATTTAAAAAAAAATTCAACCTCTAGAAATGAACGTCCTCTACTCCCTTAAATAATTAATCTGCGGAATAAGATACCTCGTACCAATTTAGATACCTGGCACGCCTATGACTTATATATATGTAGTCCCCCGCAACCTGTGTAAATATGGTAATCCGGTTAAGGGATGTAATCAGAATATTGTCAATGTGTGCAATGATACTAATACACAGGCTCCAAGGTATCGGTGTCGGTAGGAGGTGGAGGGTAAGCGGGCAGGGGGGGGAGCGGAAGGTAAACAAGCTATAAGCAAGAAAAGCGTGTATGGTGGGCCGTCAATGCCAAAACCTCGGTCATTTACATTTATTTTAAACTGGGATGAATTTAGACAATGACATGAGAAAATTACAAAAAGCAGAATTTCTGTCATAATACTATAAATGTTTTCCAAATCTAAGTTCAAGTTTCATGTTTCATCTTCGAAATGCCTTATTTAGTCTTCCTATATTTCTAAGTCAATTTCGATAGAAGGGTACCAAATATCAGTGATATGTTCCTCGATATGTTTTTAATATCCTGTCCATGTACAAGTAACGATACCCCAAAGTTAAGTCTTGTCCATCTATAATATATTTATAAGACAGAAAACAAACAAGATATTACTTGTTTCATTGTCCTACTCTGGTAATAAAACTTATTTTGTTTTTGTTGTTTTTGTTTATTCAGTAGCATTCTGTACACAAGAATCGGATATAATATACTTTATAACTATCATCAAATATGTTTTACGTTGTTACGCAATATATTTTTCTAACAGATAATTACTTCGTATACAATTTTTTAGTCCAAGAAAATCCGGTTTTGTACCCAGGCATCTGCTTTAAAAGATATATGTTTTTGGCTAAAACGATAATGTAGGCCAAATAAAATGTTGTCAGGAGACATATCGACCTCTTTTCCAGAATAAAGGTAAAACCAATGCCAGAGTTCTCGCCAGATATTCGTCACACACCAACATTCTGTAAAAAGGTGAAGCATGGGTTCTTCTTTTAGTTCACAAAAAGTACATAATGTACTGTTTTTTAATATCCAACTTAACAAGTAGTACATTTGTGGTAAGATATCTGTGAATCACTCTGAACTGGAAATCTTGAAGCTGTATATTATTTGCTGTTTTTTGGGGCACAGTATGTACATGTATATATCTCCAATCCAGAGCGATGCCCAGTATATCTTCCCATCTTGCCTGGGACATATAGGTTTAATGATACGGAAGCCGACGGAATACCTAAACATTTCAAGCCACAGTGTCGAGTAAGTTGCAATGTCAATCCTTGAAACTATACTGATACTTCCTTCACATTATCACAGAAAACATCAAACACAAGATGGTCAAACAACCTGGAAAAAAAGAAATTCGGGAAACATTAGAAATGTGTAATTACAAGCGTCTAGTCCGTCATTCATAATCCAGCCGTCGTCCATTAGAGAATATCCGCGTCCATAATCCAAAGACCTATTCCATTTCCATATAACAGTATTAGCACCAAATTCAAAAAGACAAAAAGTATACATAAACATAGGCTTGTTTCCTGCAAGAGAGAAGCGGTCAACAATTTTCAATGATGCCGGCAAGACATCATGATGTTCCAAAATATCAAATCCGTATCGCTGATCAGTATTCTTAATCCATAATATTCGTTGTAAAGTCGTCATCTAAAGAATGATGTATCTCAGTCACGCTTTGATTGTGACTGTTCATATGAGTACCATGAGGATCTTGAAGTACATGGGTTCATACGGCCCCTAGCCCCGGGTTAAGCGGAATTAGACACAAGTTACGAAACGTAGCGCCATAGATCTTGCACGCTACGTTCGTATTTTGCTATCAGCATGCGATATGTATCGCCAAATTTGAGAAACTTTGAGTGGAGGCGCTTGGTTCCACCAGTAACTGTTCCAATAGTTATACACATATTATTTCAGATCTACTCGAAAATGAACACCAAATGACACATATGCCAATACATGTTGTTTTCTAACCCTGGCGTACAAACCCGTGTTGTGATGATCTGGTATCTCATCGTCCTGTTTGTTAATTTTCTTTGCTTATATTGCTCAGATTTGTTGGCGACTTTGTGTGTCGATAAAAGGGGTTCACATTGCCAATCTTATATTGTGCCTGATTGAATCATATTTGTCATCAAACTTTTCTCAGACAGATTTCTTGAAACATGATATTGTATTAGAGAAGCTCATGTGAATCTCACATGTAAGTTGAAATATACACAAGAAAAAAACGTTGGAGTACAAGTATCGAATTGGTCAGACCTAGGACTGGATGTAGCTTCTCGTTTGAATCGTGTATTCTACGCGATTCCAATACGATTCAACTGCGATGTATTTCTCCACTGGAATATTGTCACAAAGGCTTCCCTTTTCAATGTTCAATTTACCGCTAAATCCAGGTTGTTTCCATTAGAACAAACTCAATCGAATACTAAGATGCAGACATACAACGGACCAAACGTTTTTTATCTACACAAGTATTCATTAGGATCGTTTCAACTGTATAATACGAATGCACCGTGTTAGCGAGATAGCCTGAATGTGTAGAAAAGTTGTAGCATGTCTTACAAGTTATATAATGCCCTCAATATTTATATGCCATTTTGTTATTTTATGTGATTCCCGTATAAAATAAATGCACACGTACTTGTTTGTACAGACATTGATCCAGCTGTAAAGGAACAGAAATAACATGCATCACGTATTCAAGTTATAAAATACAACTTTGCTAATATAGTTGAGACACAGTATAAGCTAGGAAAAATCCCTTTCTAAGTCCTAAGTCCTATAGAATGATAAATATTAAAGACGAAATCGTTATCACGTTAAGCGGTGTACAAAAGCACTGTGTCAAATAATTATAAGTATACCTCTAACTCAGCCCAAAGAACACTGTGATGAAAATATTGTTTAGGTTGGGGGAGCGGAATCAGTCACCGAGCCCTTGAATGCAGTACTTCCAAAAGCGCTGGGGCTAGATTGGTTTGAGACTAGAATACAAAATTGAATATACACCATTTCAACACCACCTAATATTATGAATTAGTTATTTAGAATACAACGCTTACCTTTCGACTCGTATACATCACCAATGGCCAATTGGGTATTCTTCTCTTCTCCTACATGCGGAAAAAGACCAGTTAGCCGAGATCTCCATAAATATAAACATCCAATTTCAATATATTGTGCGTAGCACACAATCTTTTAGCCCTTTTTGCACTTAAGGTGCTTCTGCACTTAATGCGTCTAGAGGTGTGAAGATTCGCATATAAGTTTTGGGGTGAACTTTTACCAGTATATGACATAAGTATATTTATCACTGTTTTTAACTCTGTCTGGTCTGGGATATTTGTGGCTTGTCCAGGCCTCTGGGCCATTTATTTTTCTTAGCCTTTCAGTTAAAGGGCCTAACCTATCCCACGAAAGCACTTTTCTGGTACTCCACATGGCCGCTATTTTCAATTTACCCATGGTTCCCTGGTCGGGTGATTATGCAAACAGGGTCAAAATGAGGCCTGATAGGATTAAACTGTCTATGCTATTTTATCCCATAATAATTGACAAAATGTTATATGTTACTCTCGTTATCTTACATAGCTGAAATATCCTGACTATTGAATTGATACAATGATCTATGATGTACCTGTTGGAGGAACAGTTTCGCTAATATAGACAGTTTGCTTTGTCGAACTCTGAACCTCATCGATAGATGATTTACCTGGGAATTGGAATAAACATATGCAATTATAATTCATGATATTTCACAGTTTGATAAGAATAAAATGAAAAACATAGGATTATTAGTTCCCGTGGAAGCGAAAGTAGCGTGATTCAAAATCTTAGATCCAAATGCTGTAATCACCATGTTAATGAAATGAAAAATAATATGACTCCTATATATTTTAGAAAAGGAAATGTGCCATATGTTTGTCTCTCTGATTATATTTAGTTCACTGAGTGACATTACCAAAGCTAAATTGCATACCTAAATTGCATCAGACCAAAATATTGCAGAACTCGGTATGATTAGTTTAATTAAATAAATGTTATTTTCAATATATCTCTCCCCTAGAATTTTTAAATTTACATTTGGGTTCCCCTATAAAAACAGTTATGCTCCGCATGGCAATAATGACTATGACCTATCCATAACCCGATAGACTTATCTATATTCAGATATAATCCGGAAAAAACGCATGGCAATAATGACTATGACCTATCCATAACGCGATAGACTTATCTATATTCAGATATAATCCGGAAAAAAAACTTTTTTCAAGAGACCCAAGGCAGCTTCCTGATATTCATTCGATCCGTCGAAGATCATGGTATTATCATCAACATATCGGATTTTCTATGTTTATTATCCAGTTCTTCTCCAGTTTTAAATGTGCAGCAAGGATCTATTTAGAAATGTTCTGAATCGACGTATTATTTCCAAAATTAAAAGATGAATGGCATTTTCTATATAGTTTCACGATTTTTTAAATCTATCAAGAAGAATATATTGGAATTATCTCAGTCCCAGCAACTTATTCCCCAGAAGATTAATTTGGGTTACTCTATATTAAAGACGATGACAAGCCTCATTAGAGCAATGCGCTGTACACACGATTCGCATGGTAGACATGTTTCTTATGATTAGAGGATGTATCTGTGCTATTTTTGAGATGATATATTAATTTTTGTTCAAATTTTGAGGGTTTCATCTTGGTAATTTGCCAATCATAATGTACATACATGTACACCTGTACGTGGAATGTTTGCTGAAGCTATGTGCGATTTAAGAACCATGGCATAAAATATGAATTTTTGTCCAAATTATCGTAGTTTAGCTTGTACGTTTCCATTGATATGATTGTTAGGCAAAGAATTACATGTACCCGTGAACATGGCAAATTTGCTCTAAATATATGTTTTCAATATTGCTGCAGCTTCAGGGGGAGAACCCGCAAGGCGAGATATTGGAATTATCAGAACGCATTCTATTTTCTCACTTATGGGAGGCACTGGATCGTTCAGAGCGTCAAGACGTGTTTACCCTATGTCGTCATAACAACGGAAGCCGCGATTGTAGGAAAGGCGTAGAATTACCGGCTTGTCGGCTATAAACGGTAACATTCGACGCAGTAGCGCAACAATAACTGGCGATCAATGAACATAATGAGACGAAAAGATAACCATCGACTATTTATCAAGAGAAACGCGCGCTCGATTTGCATTGAATTTCCTTCGATGTTGTATAGATTATTGGTAGCGCATATGTGTTGGAGCATTACTAGAGTTCCGACACAGGTAGATTGCGAATTGGTATATTTTTGGCTCAACAAAATAGAGTAACCTTTGCAAATGTACGTCTGTTCAGAAAAAAACCCTCACTGAATCGATTAGCGACTATTTTTCCTTTGCATTGCAAGAAGCTCACTTCATGTCAAAAGTTCAATCGTGTTAGTCTTTTACGCATGATTCTTGTGCTCCCTTGAAAAGTCGATTACTGGTGATTTTACGTACGGTGAGCTCTAAATGAGCATCAACCCATTGATCAGTCTGACGCGGATACCCCTCGCATACACAGCCGACTGAAAATGGTGGTCCCTGATGAAGATGAATGTCAGAAATCATTTCCTTTCAAAAAGGGCACACGCCAATGTTGGTGATGGATACGGGTGGTACGTCAGGCAAATTTTTCAGCTTGGACGCATAACAGCATTTCTTGCTAATTAGATTGACCATGTGATTATTTTTTTTATTGGACAATTTGTGGGCTTTGTATTTTGTTAGACCAGCAGTCTACCTATACCGAAACTCTAGTAGTGTGTTAACGTTAACGCATATGTCCAATCAGTAACCAAGGCAAAAGTCATAGCTGATTAATAGCTCATTTTCGACGGATAACATGGTATTGTTATCGTTGCGTTCGTTGGCTGCTCAGCATGCTGCGCTTCCGTGGCTGACGTAACATTTTGGCGCTAAACGGCGGGTTTGCTTGTCAATAAGACCTGCCTGACCACTTTTCAAGGTGTTATCACATTCTGTTAGAGCCGTAACTTTGTCCAAATCATAATCACATATGAAAATTTTCTTGCTTTGCCGAAGCTTGTATAAATACGTCCTTTGAGTAATTCTCTCAACCAGATTTTTTTGTTCCTGCACGTTAAAGGCGGTGGACCTTGATAATTTGAAAAGGAAACCTGCTGTATACACAGCTGTCAAATTAACTCGATCGCTTAATGTCAATCCCTGCTACTATTTTACTCATGTCAAACATAATTCTCTCTCTCTCACACACACACACAGTGTTTCATGGCTGGTACATCCAAAACATAGCAATTCTGATCAAATTTAAGGCAAGTTTAAGTGTCTCAACATTATTTAATAGGAGGACTTACATCCTCGCCCATCTACCTATGGAAGTTAATAATTGTTATGTCGGTTGGGTTTTCTTAATTATATTGTGCAGTATAGGAACTAGCGAATTTCAATGTTCACAATTGATCACCGACACAATTGCTCGATAATCGGTCTTCTAGGAGGAACGTAAGACGCCTGTTGCAAAAGGCTACATATTTGCTTTGAATTCATGCGAAATTCAGGTTTGGAATGAATAATCTTTCATATTTACTGATTGGCTGTTCCAATAGCAGGGTCTCGCTACAGTAAAAACTTACAGGAATAGGTCTCGAATGCAACGCGAACTGCTAAATAGTTCTAAGGTTTCTATTTATGCAGTACCTCTGTGACTTGTCTTGAAGAATACTTCCTTGCTCTTCATAACTGTTGCTCCTGTGGCTCCATATCCAACGACGTTAACAGCGTAGATGGTCTCCATTTCTAACTCAGTGATTATATATTCTGTTTGAGATGCATCCAGTATGGGTTTAATTCGTATGACAGGACTTAAGCCTGTGTCGTTCTTTCTGTAGTAGACTTTGTAGCCAGCAACTGGGTTTGAGAAATGATGAGTGTCTGGGGGTAGCCACTTTACCAATATAGACGTCGAATTTATGACTTCTGGATCATTCAGATGTAGTTCTTGTACTGTTTAAGATAAAGAATATATTACGAGCTGAGATGTTCCATAAAACGAGAAGACTACTTTATATATTTTCAAGGACGGTAGATCAATTTATTATTATAACATAGCAGGGATAGGCGAAGATACAACAGAGTGGGTAAACTCTGAAAAGCGCTTTCTGTCCCAGTCACTGCCTACCATTGAAACAAGATACGATCACTGGAATTATCGTCGGAACGTTCCGCTTAAAGGTAATAATGCTTGTTTTCAACCCAAAGAAATAGACATTGGAACACAAAAGGAAATGTATTTTGTTACATGAAAAATATCCCATGTAGTCCCTGAGATATGGCCAGTCCAATTTGGAAGAAATGCACAGAAATTTTCAAACGCAAATGAAGCCATTGATGTCATACGTGGAATCCAAAATAATTACAAATCTTTTGCAGTATCCGCAATTATAATAATCAGAACAAACTGACGTATTTTTGTATTTTTTTTCTATTTACCTATTTTCAGATGAACAACACTACTGGCTTGTGATGGATTGTCTTCTGGTATGTTGACCGTGCAAACATATATTCCCGAATCATTAACCAATGGATTAATTAGTACCAGGTTTGACTCGTTTTCAAGAGTAACTCTCCCAGTGTGGGCGTATGATTGAATAATTTTCCCCAACGAGGTTTTCAAGATAACAGAAGGCCCGCTGCTGTCGTCCAAATTCCACGCGATCTGCCTCCTACCAAATGTTTCCGTTACAAAATACTGACACGGCAAGGTAACATTTCTTTCTCCTTCGAGTGCGTGGATAACTAACTCGTCTACAGGAATATTCACGAGCTCTGTCACTGGAAATAAACAGAATATACAATTGGAGTAATCAGAAAACAAGCGTTTGGTCCTTCATTCATAATTCAGCCGTCGTCCATTAAAGAATATCCGCGTCCATAATCCAAAAACCTATTCCATATTACATATAACAGCATTAGCACCAAATTCAAAAAGACAATCATAGTATACGTAAACATAGGCTAGTTTCCTGCAAGAGAGAAGTGGTCAACAGTTTTCAATGATGCCGGCAAGACATCCAAAAATATTACATCCGTATCGCTGATCAATGCTCTTAATCCCTATGATATTCGTTGAAAAGTCGTCATCTAGAGAATGCTGTATCTCAGTTACGCTTTGATTGTGACGGTTCATATGAGCACCATGAGGATGTTGAAGTAGATGGCTTCATACGGCCCCTAGACCCGGGTTAAGCAGAATTAGACATAAGTTACACAACGCCATAGATCTTGCACGCTACGTTCGTATTTTGCTATCAGCATGCGATATGTATCGCCAAATTTGAGAAACTTCGAGTGGAGGGTTCGTGGTATAGCCCTGTTTTATAAGTTTCTGCAATAATGTTTTGTGACGTTGATTAAAATCGTCACATTTAACACAGGATCTAGCAAATGCTACTAGGCGACATATGTATACGCCATATGCAGGCCCCACTGGAATAGTACTGTCCAGGAAGAGAAACATAAAAATCTGAGAATCTTATAATCTGAGAGCCTTGTACCCGAATACGGCGAATGATTACGAGTGGTTCTCGGATGTTACGATATTGCGCAATGAGAAAAATAGCGATGGCCCATCGCGATTTATTGGTGACGAGGCCCCGTCGTCGTTATTTATTGGTGAGTGCAAATGGTGACGAGGTCATTTCATCGCCATTTATTGGTGACGGGGCATGGTCATCACCAATAAATGGCGAGGAGCAATGAGTAGATTTCAGGTCATCGCCATTTTTTGGCGATGGGGTCTGGTCATCGCTGAAAACATCAGCGTGCAATAACTGTTTTATTTTACCGAATATTTTCAAATAATCCCAAAGATAATGGTTTCTTGTATATTTATACTTTAGTAGCAAAAGATGTGGGTTTGCACACTGAGTTCGAGGATCGATACAATTTGAACAACTACACCAAAACCAATATGACAATCCGGTACCGCAGAATACTAAGCCGGCCCGATTAATACGTTTCTCTGTGGCCGTACGACCAGTTAGCGAAGTACCAAATTTATTTTTGCAACATATTTGTCGTATAGTAGAATAGATGGGGCACAAATTATCCCAAAATCTCTCACTCAAGTTGCCGTAATTCATTCAACTGTCATTTGTTGGAGCCCGAGCTGCGAGTAAGCAAACACGTGGGAGACAACTGCGCGAGACTGTTGGACATTACCTCAGCCATGGGCCAAGGTTATGAGACATTACTATTGTCACACGGTCTGGTACATGAAACAGGAAGATCGGAAATTACGATATATCATGTGATGGAGTTTCAACCAATCAAAATAAAAAGTTTTAGTAAGAGGTATAATCATTTTTAATATGAACCATGGCTGGCGTAAATTTTGGTTTGCCACCAGTACTAGACTTATATGGGATTAATGTGTCAGAGACTTTAAGAAAATGGAAACGACAGGTTAATCTATACATGCTTGCGTTTCGTCAAAAGACAGCCGGTGCAGACTGCCATTATTCTCCATTGTATGGGATCTCAGATTCCTGCAGCCTTTGAACTTTATGAATGTGTGGATCCCTAAGACGAACAGTCCCAGGTAATGTCCTGCAGAAAATTAAGAAATACTGTACTCACTGGCAGAACATTGCAGTACAAACTAGTCCAGGAGCTATTTGATTTTCTCCTCATAGACCTGAGAACTAGAGCTGACTCCTGTATATACAAAATATCCTTGGAAGGGAAACTCAAAGAGCAAACCATCTGTCGCGAAAAGCCAGGTCACAAATTCCAAACAATGTGATTTCTGTGGTAGATCACACAAATGAGGAAGGAGCAAGTGTGCAGCTTGGGACCGAACGTGCGAACAATTTGGTGGCAGAAATCACTTTAACCCTACCAGGCCTGCCCCCCTCAACAAACTTTCTGCGCTATCTATGGATAGCTGAAACTCCGGAACTTTATAGTTTATCATATTGGGGTCATTTTGAGCCTATTCGCATAACCCTCCGAGCAGGGAATCATGGGTAAATTCAAGATGGCGGCCACGTGGGGAACCAGAAAAGTTATGTTTTTGTCATAATTTCAAAATTTCTGCTTTTCCGCGATGAAAAGTGAGCAAAAACTATTTTATTTCTCATCACATTAATATCACGATGCAATCGGGCAAGCAACTTGAAGCTATTTCGCATGCTGACCACTTAAACGTCGTTTGGAATTGGTCTGCTGAGTGTGAAAACGAGCTTCAGAAATTAAAATGAAAGTTGACAGAGGTATCTCTTCTTACAAGTTGATAGTGACAGTGATGGTATAGGAACTGCACTTAGGATGGGAGACTCATTTATTACGCATCGCGAGCGCAGATCGAAACGGAATCGAGCGGTGTTATCTTCGGTGTTACCTCTACCAGAGATCTGAAAACTAACGCACTCGATGAGATCCCTGACAGCAAAAGTTAGGAGGTCAAAGAAGCAACGGAATAGGACTGTGACAAACAGCAGATCCTTAAGGGGTCACGTCTAATCGATCGAGACGGTTTCTCGATAAACGAGTAAAGCCGATAAATATCTCGTCTCGAAGGGTCCCGGTTTATCTCTATCGCAAGACCATCTCGATCCTCTTCGAAATAACTCAGTATGCTTCGAGACTGGAATCGAGATGCCATCAAATGAAAGTTTGGAGCATTCAGAAGGCGTATGCTTGGTATAAATATTGTCTGTCACAGGAAGATTAATCTCGGCGAATACATAATGCATTTAAATGAATTAGACTGAACATGAATCACTTAATATTATTTTGTTATTCCGTCTAGAGATCTGTAGTCGCATACTTTCTCAGACAGCGCAATTCCTCTAAACGTTATGAATGGAAAGAAAGAAACATCGCCAATTGAGAATGTATAAACTGTGTCATTATTATGGAGTTATTCTGAACCTGTTCTTACTCCTCAGCCCTACGGGCTAAGGAGTATTGTTGTGGCCCTGGGGATGTGCCTGTCCGTCTGTCCGAGCCGTATCGCGATAACTATTGCAAGGAAGTTCATGAAATTTACAGGTTATGATGTGCCTTTGAGACTTTCAGGTCAAAGCGGTCATTAATTATTTTTTTACAATTTTTTTTTATTTTTCTACCATTTTCCAGTCTTTTAAAAAGGGATCTTCAAGTATGCATACATTAGCCCTACTTTTATACTGATTTACATACTATTACTGACATGTAGCCTATCCAGAGCTCCGTAGTAAAGTTGTATGTCTGCCATTGGTTCATTCGGTGTAGGGCAGGACTGGCCATTGGTTTGGTCTTAAGTATATAGTCATTTGCATGTTCAGTAGTATGGTATTGCAAGTGACTCATTCATATAGGATGTATGAGCACAACTTAGATCTAATGTAGGTCCAGCATGAACTATATACCCTTCGAAGCTTCTTAATTATTACAGTGACAGTCAACATCCACATTAAAACCAGCAACATGGTATCAAGTCCTGATATCTGATTTTTGTGCATTCGGCTAGAAAATGCTTTGTCCGAACCACGAAATCTCCACCGAGAACACCGTGTCAGATATACAGTAAATTATCCGGGATAAAAGACTTGCGGCCACCGATACGAGATTGCCATAATGGTCGTATCCATACGCTGTTGAGAAAAAAAGCCGACATTGAAACTGTGAAAATCGACTTATTATTTCGTCTAAAATTTCATAGAATGAATTTGAACGATAATAAATGCCTATTTTATCGGAAAAGGGCAACTTGTAATTTGTCTTGTCACAGAATTGTAGGAACCTGTGAGATCTGTCAAAACCGAAAGTAGTCTCCACGTGTTCGTGGTTGCTGTCAATACCTCAATGGCGGACTTGAATTTTCAGTTGTAAAATGAACTGTGGTCTGGCAGTTTACAAGCGGTCCTCTAAAACATACTTCAGGAAAGATAGCGATAGGCCATTCAAATGTGAAACTTTGTTTCTCGAAATCCGCCGCATGCTTCTCTCAGTTTTATGTAACTCTTTTATTAGTAAAAATCCAGCCATGGTAGCAACAACAACAACAGTATTTTTGTTCATTCTGTTAGAGCTTCAAACATTTAATTACAGATTTAAGCAACCTGTTATGCACTCTAATACTATTTGGAGCTGATATCCCTTATTGTTATCTTTTACTGGAGGGTAATGAGTAATTTTGTTGAGATTTTGCAACAGAAAACGTCACCTCACGAAATTAGCGCATGGTATGACAGGGGAGGTAATTAGGGTTTTTTTCTTTTCAAACTGCCCAGATTCTTTTCAAACTGCCCTACGGTTCAGATTTCAATGAGAACTGGATATTTTGTTCAAGAAATAAACTGAACTAAGTTCATTATAAATACTTTCATCAGATAAGAAAGTTATTTCTTTTATTACATGATCATCTGTTATTTATACCCGAGGTATAACTATATTGAAATAAATTCTCCATACATTTTTTTCCAATTATATTTTTTACCATTGCTAGTTAGATCAATCTAGTATTGTGGGGTCTTCAAATGCTGAAAATAATATTAACTGGTGTGATATTCAATTGCCCAAGAGTATCAAATGATTACCTACTTATACAGATGTAGATTATCCATACACATGTACGAGTAATTACGTACAGATACTGTGGGAAATTTCACTTCTCTGAGATGAACAGGCTCCGATTGTCTGTCCATCCGTCCATGTGTCAGTGTATCCATCCGTTCATTTGTATGAGTTGTGGCTTGGGTTTGCATTTTGCATGCCATAACTCTCTGCTATGCATCCAAACTTCTACACCCATAAAAACATCTTAGGCTGAGGAGTTGTAGCACCTCTGGTGCCTCATGTTTAGAATTTGAATCACTTGATAAGATACGTCCATGCAGGAACTGCGAATTGAAATAAATTATGCAAGTCTTGGATAAAATTCCATATATTCCTCTGAAAGTTGATCAGAATGAGATTTCCCCCGTATATTCAGAAATGAATAGACTAGAATATCACAGAAGCGTCTGGTAATTCACTGAAAACCGGAGAATATAAACATAAACGCTCGATCGAAGTTTTCGAACAAACAAAACGCGGCATCGTTGATAGTAAAATATATGTAACCGTTGGTATAAAGCGTGGTTGCCCTCTGAATTGGGCAGTAATTATACTTCCATTATTTGGTTAATTTCCTGAAATCGGCAATAAATAATAGAACGTGAGTAAATTATCAAGCTCCCGCCAACAGTGCATGCTGTTTGAGTTTCTCTCATTCAAAAAAATATAACCCCTGTCCCTTCGCTGTTGTTTCAAGCCGGCGGACGGGTTTTCACAGACCAACTGTGGCGTGAATTATGAAGACCTCTAGTTCCGATTGCCAGTATTTCCGCTAACCACTTCCAGGCAAGCTTATGTCAGAAATAAACGTTGTTGATATAATTTCCTTATTTAAACTATATCACAATACCGTAATTTTCAAAAAATGAAATCTGCAATGAATACTACCAAATTATAAAACATATTACACACCGAGGTAATTCGCCAGTCAAGCTCTTAACATAGTTTTCATTTTTTGGTTGAAACGATTCATGTTTTCTCCAAAAAAAATATAGAACAATAATTAACGCATGCTTCCATACCATTATTATCCTGATCATATCCAATTGGTGTGTCATTTATTCCCCGAAGGATACTTGTCAGATAAACAATCAGTTATCGATGTGAGAACAGTTCACTAAAATATATATTCATAATTTATATATAGATAAATCAGAGTTTCCGTTCATTTGGATTCACGAAACCTCAGGAAATATGTATATCGAATAAACGAAGAATAACATTGAAAACATCATAAAAAAATCGTTTTCTGTATTATATTTTGACCGCGATATACGTAGGCGACGAGCAACTAATCGCCCGAGAAGTTAAGATAGGCCAAATTAGCCTCAACAAAACACTGACATATTGAAACCGGGACCCCCTTCGAGATTATCGGTCAATTTCGTAACCATCTCGAAAACCGGGACGTTTCGATCGAGATAGAACCGGGAGCAAACCGGGAGTTGTCGTCAGGGGTCCCGGTTCTGCCCTCCCGGTTTCAGCCGAGAAATTTCTCGATCCATCTCGAAGGCATCGAGAAAGTGCCTCGATCAATTGGACGTGACCCCTAACACGATTCGCGATTTTTGGCCGGGAACCAGAAGTGAAGTACCTGAAGCCGTGAAACCATACTTCGACTTTAGGGACAATTTAAGTTTACCGAAAGGATCTTGAAAGGTGAACGAATCCTGATCCCGAGAGATCTCCAAAATGATACGAATGACACGTCTTCATTGTGTCCATCTTGGTCTCGACAGTATGATGCACCGAGCAATGGCGACTATTTTCTGGCTAGTCATGATCCCGAAATAAAATAACCGACAGACCGACGCCAGAAACTGAAACCGAAAAACTCATGGGAGAAGATTGATATCGAGATGTGGAAACTACAAGGTAAAACGTACCTGATGACTGTCTACATTCATCGAAGTAGAATAACTCACACCCAGTACGCAGATAATACGGTGCCTGAAGAATGAGTTTACGCGATATATTTTGTCTACCTGCGAGTAATCAGTTCACGGCAAGCGAAGTTCACGGTTTCATGTAACTCTTGGGAGTACAAGATGTAACGTCATCTCTAGGACACCAGCCATCAAATACCGTGAATGTTACCAAAACCCTCATAATGAAAACACTGTATCATGATAGCGACCAGTACCTGGCCCTGCTGGATGTAGGAAATATTCCATTCTAAACAAGAGCCCAAGGGGCTTCAATATACGCCCGTATATCTGGAATTACATTGGTTCAAATTTCAAGGTTGTTTAATAGCCTTGACTCCAATTGATCTAGCAATCCAGAGAAAGGTCTACAATTTTTTGCTTATGAGAATGTAACATATATCACATCTTATATTGAATGATAAACTAAAATGAGCTTAACTCTTGGTAACTGGTTGATCTTGAAGCAAGAGTTGAGAGCTCACATATCCCACACTGAAATCGACAATAATCAAACACAAGAAAATAGCAGTTTTCCTGCAAATGGATTCCTTTCAGACGAGAGAATTTTTCATGAAGGAAGAAGAAAGTGATGAAGTAAACCTTTGTTCTTGAGTTAATAAACAGGTGTGAAGTTCATAAAGGACTCCTTTCCCCGTTAAATTAGTAAATGTATGGTTTTTATTTCACAACAGTTTAACTAAATGAAGCGTTTCAAACATGGGAGACAACTCAACAGGACAATATCATATAAATGCAAGGAAAGACTTTTGAATATTCCAACAATATTCCAACACATTTAGTCAGCTAAGCTTGATTCAGTTTTGGGGGACTACGACCTAGACCTTTGACAAATTGATCTCATATGTATGGCTCCACTTTGCCATGCGAGTAAGGTATACTCAAAGTTTGGTACCAATCCATACCTTGAAACTAGAGCTATCGCATGGACAACAAATGTTAATGGATGAATGGACAGAACTCAACATCGCATTACTTGACCTCGTCTTCGACAGGCATATGAAAATGTGACTTTTAATGATTTCTTGATTTTGGGGTCACAGTGACCTTGACCTTTGACCTTGAACTCAATTTTGATACACAACACATCGTCTTCCCTCAATCTATCAATGCACACAAAAAATCATGATTTTTAACAATTTCACGATTTTGGGGTCACAGTGACCTTGACATCTGACCTCGACCTTAATTTTGGTACGCGACACATCGTCTCCACCTGGCGTATCCACTCACAAAAAATTGCAACTGTGGATAGAAAACGTTCACAGATATAGACCGGACACGAACACTTCAGTGATTTCCTGTTTTTTAGAAAGAGAGATGTTAATAGGCTGTAATTTGGACCATAATAACGACAAGAAAATAGCAATCGTCAGATCTATAAAAGAATTTCCGCGTCAATAATCGAAAGATATATTTCGTATGACAATTAGCACCAAATGCAAATATGTATGAAAAATAAAACGAGAGGGCCAATGGCCCTGATTGCAGTCGTTCTTTGCGTCTATTGTACAACCTCCAAACAGGGTTATCTCCCCTTATGCTATGTCATTTGATCCTGCCTTCAGACACTTACCCAAACTCCAAGCAGGATTAATTTCCTCATGTGTTTGATCTATCACTGCTGCTGTCAATTATTCATATAGCCTGAACCAGAATATCCTTTCACAAACGTACATTTACCAGATGAATCAGCTTGATCAGGTATACTCGGTATAACGGTATTCGATTTCCAACCTGCTACAGATGTGTATGGCGTTTTGATTTCTATTAAAAACGGTGTTCAGTTTTTTGTTTAAAAAAATCCGTTGGCTTTTTAACAAGGCGAACTAATTTTCGATAACTACATACCTAAGATCCCCACCGGTGAAAACATTGTATACTGGAGTGGTACGGTACCATACCGGTGACTATGTCTTCTCCGTAACGGTACCATGGCGGTACCAGAGCGGTCCGTCTGTGGCTGTGTGTCCGCTCCGGTATCGCCACTGTACCGTCATGGTGATGACGTAGTCACCGGCTACGGTACCATACCGCTCTGGTCACAATATTTTCGCCCGCGGGGAACTTACGTGTGTAATGATGGGGTCGTTTACGCATATGGCCCCGTAGCGCAGTTTAGAAATGATGCTTAGCTAGGCTGCGGTGAATTAGGCCCAATAGTGCTGCCTGATTTAGGAATAATTTAAGCAAAATATTTCAGCAAACCTCCTCAGTTTAGGCCGCTCATCGCAAAGTCATTTGTCAGAATGGCCCTGTGTGAGAGTCCCAAAAGAGGGTTTCATACCAACGATGACTGACGTACAGCACAGCATTAATCCTAGGACTGTAGCTTGGTATGGAAATTGTCAGTTACCGAGGGCGAAAAATAATTACACCGAGTAGCGGTTGTTAGATCCTATGTTAAATGTGACGATTTTAATCAATTTCACAAAACATTGTTGCAGAAACCTATAAAACAGGGCTATACCACCTAGCGCTCCCACCCAAAGTTTCTGATAGCAAAATACGAGCGTAGCGTGCAAGATCTATGGTGTTTCGTAACTTGTGTCTAATTCCGCTTAGCCTGGGGCCAGGGGCCGTATGAACCCATGTACTTCGAAATCCTGATGGTGCTCATATGAACATCCACAATCAAAGCGTGACTGAGATGACGACTTTACAACGATTATTATGGATTAGGAATACTGATCAGCGATACGGATTTGATATTTTTGGAACATCATGATGTCTGGCCGGCATCACTGAAAACTTTTGACCGCTTCTCTCTTGCAGGAAACTAGCCTATGTTTATGTACACTATGATTGTCTTGTTTTAATTTGGTGCTGTTATATGGAATAGGATCTTTGGATTATGGACGCGGATATTCTTTAGTGGACGACGGCTGAAATATGAATGACGGACCAGACGCTTGTAATTATTTTGTTTCTTAGATAGTAGTAATTACTAATCTCATCGGATTTGTTGAGTTTTATAAGAAAGATGCGTCCGTTGAAAGCGGAATCACACAAAATATTTTTTTCTTCAAATTTGGTCTATGATAATTTTTTTATGTAAGACAGGGGTGTAAAATAGCAACTAAATTAGCAAACACTGTTAGAGGTGTAGTACCGTACTCGTATGAGTCAAACCAGTATGCACGTTATACTGATTTAACCCTACCTGCCCTACCTGGCCTGGGGGGGGGGGGGCACTTTCCGCCCCCAGTTGGGTTTTTTTCTCCAACGACAAAAAATGGAGAGCTGAAACATTGTGACTTTTTAGATTTTCATACTGGGGTCATCTTGAGCCTATTTGCAGGACCCCTCGAGCAGAGGAGCATGGGCAAATTCAAAATGGCGACCATGTGGGGTACCAGAATAGTTATGTTTTTGTCATATTTTATCAAGTTTTAGGTTTTCTGTATGGAAAAATGGATAAAACCTATTTTATTTCATATCAGATTATTATTTAGTAACGTATCATGCACTTTTTGCGAAAAAGAAAAATAAAAAATTCGAAAATTCTGACCGAAAAACCGTCCAAAAATGCTCTCTTTGAAAATGACGTCACAGTGACGTCATCTTGGCGGCCATCTTGGATTGTTTTCTTGTAGAGCTTGACCCAAGATATAGTGTGATAAGTTTCAGCCCTCTAGCCTTAGCAATAGAAAAAAATATATAATTAGTTATATCCGCGGAGGAAATTAATTATATCCGCAGAGGAAATTAATCATATCCGCGGAGGAAATTAATTATATCCGCGGAGGAAGTTAAATATACCCGCGGAGGAAATTAATTATATCCGCGGAGGAAAATAATATCCGTGGAGGAAATTATATTTGGTGCTTTTCGAGAATTTCGTTGATTTTTCTTCGACTTTGTCGCTGTTTTTACGTCCTTGAACACGGAAAATTCGCAGGATATTGCTATGAATTAGCTGAAAATTCAGTTGGTTTATTGCAAAGTACAAAGAAAACCTAGAAAATTACGTTCGTATCTGCGGAAATAGAAGAAAAACATTGGAAATCGAAAGTAAACGACAATCGCCGTAAGGCAGACTAGTATTGGCTGGTTGAGATTATATGTGTTAATCTGTGTTCAGTTTATATTGAGATCATAAAGAGTTTACATGAGACATGCTAAGATAGACTCCCTCACACCGCTGTTTCTATCTGTACTGGCTTAGGATTATCTGATTTCTCGAGTGCCCACATCATACATGCATAAAGATCAAAAGAAGCAATATGGGTTCATTGAGGCTTGCCAGTTCTATCGTTATCGCAAGAGCTTTGCCCCGTGGTCACGGGTCAGTAATAAGGTCATGGGACTGGCAGGAGAGATTTGTTTATTGTTGCATGCATTCTCTCCGGTCCTAAGAGCCAACAGCCAATGATGGAGTAGGGTTATCGATTCTGCCCTTTGTATATGCACTCAATGCTCCTCGCTGACCGGCTTTCTCGAAATCATTGCAATTCCTCCTCCGCCTCATCACTTCTACTGAAATGCTGACGTGTATACATGTCAATAACTCACAAAGAAGTTTACCTCCCCGACCGTTTTTACATGTATATTCCCCTACCCCTACACATGTATTCAGGGTTTTTTTTTACGTATAATATATACTGGTATTTCGATAGCGACGGTTATTAACCCTATATGGTCTGGAATTTTAGGGACCTGTCCAGGCCGGGGGGGGGGGGGGTGGGGCATTTCGGGGGCGGGGCAGAAATGCCCCCCCTCTAATTATTTTTCTTATCCCTGGAGCTAGGGAGCTGACACTTACCACACTATACCCTTGGATTAAGCTCTACCAGAAAATGTATAAAAAAATCCAAGATGGCCGCTTTGATGACGGCATTTTCGGTCGATTTTTCGGTCAGATTTTCCGAATATTTTATTAATGCAATGCTGCAGGATGAATTAATAAGTATTAATGTAATGTTATATAAAATAGGTTTGTTCACTTTTCTTCGCGGAAAAGCAGAATGTTTGAAGAAATATGACGAAAACATCACTTTTCCCGTACCCCACGTGTCCGCCATCTTGAATTTACCCATGATCATCTGCTCGGGGGGTTAGGCACATAGGCTCAGAATGACCTCAATATGATAAACTATAAAGTCACGGAGTTTCAGCTCTCCATTTTTTGTCATTCCGGAGATAGTGCAGAAAGTTTGGTAGGAGGGAGCCATTTTGCCCACCCCCCCCCAGGCATGATAGAGTTAAACATAATCCGTACATCACCCAAATCACTGTATTTGTGTTTTATTGATTGATTGTTATTGTTCGGTTCTTTGAGTAGTAAATGTTACATATCATTCATCGGTGGATGGTTTATCAGTATGCATAAACTAATTCATCAAACAACAGCACGAGAAGTGAGCAGACATAGGCTTATTTTCACCTTTCGCCATATTTAATGATATCATCAAATGATTTGCTGATATCATCAAGCCATTTGGTGGTATCACCAAATCAGTTGCATATATCGATTTGCTGATATCATCAAGTAATTTGGTGGTATCGCCAAATCATTTGCAGATATCGATTTGCTGATATTTGCAGCAAATCATTTGATGATTTCACCAAATCACTTGCTGACATCAGCAAAGCATTTGATCATATCATTTGCAGATATCAGTAAATATTTAATGATATCAGCAAATGTCGAATAAAAAGTAAAACGGCTTGCCATACGGAAGTCCTACCTTTCAGCAACATATGATCAGGACTGGACATTGAAAATAAACGTACTTCGCCCATTTCATCCAAAAAATTGGGTTCAGAAATTTATAAATTCAATATTTAGCATTTATTCATGTACACCGTGATTCGTTCAATATAAATCACTCTTTTCTGTCTATTTCGGAAAAACGGCCTTGCATTTAGCATTTCCACAGTCGTCACTTGGCAAGATGGCGTTCATAGCAACAAAACTCCACGCGTATTTCGTCAATAAAAAAAAATCAAGATATAGTATCACTATTTTGAATTGTGCACATACAAGTGTAGCTTAATCTTTAGCGTACGTTGGTAAAAGTAATAATCTGAGGTAAAATGCTTTTGAAAGCTTCACCTTAATGATACCATAGCGGGAACAGAACAGACAAACAACCAGCGATCTTCGGATCCGGTACCGCCATGGTAATGACTTGGTTTCCGCTATGGTCCCAATCGCGGTGTTCACAATGTTTTCAACCATCTGAGAACCGTTTTGTGTAACTGTGTACAGGTGTAAAGCGAATGGTCTTTTGATGTGGAGAAGTGGCACAAGAAAAACATATATAGTAGCCACACCTTGTCACAGGGGCTTGTTGTTGGTCTGTTATTAACTATGATATTAATATTCATATATACTTTCCTCCCACTCGTCGCTTTTACAGGAAGAGATCTACATAAAGGGGTTGAAGTGCGTTATCGTGACATTCTCGATTGCAAGACAGGTTTAAACGTAATACCTATAAAGTCTATATCAGTATTGCACTTATCTAAATTCGTTTATTTCAGGTACTTACATGCCCACAGTTAAAGAGTAATGATAAATGAAACATTCGTCACGCACTTGACTGAATTGTTATTGTATCGTGAAGGATATAGTTACGGAGATAGAAGCCGTAAACATTTCGAATATTTATTTAAGGCATCTGAACTCACAACCCAGATATATATACCTGGAAAAACCGATCACGTTGTGTGCGCACGTGTGTCCTACGTATTCTATCATGTTGTATACTGTTCTTTGGGTAGTCCCTCCATGCCCCATATTCTCGACAAAATAGAGCTTTTATAATAACAAAGCTTACATTTAATGGAGCAATATACATACCATTTGAGTATAATCTGTTGGGAGGAGGACGTATTGGATTTTGGGGACTGGGAGCATGCAGAATCAGGTATCCCCAGCTGGATAGGGGAGAGAAAACTCTACCTTAATATATGCCATAAAGGGATAAAGTAAAGTAAATTTGACCTGATGACAGCACGAAACTACGACAGGGGAGAAAACTTTACCTTAATATATACTGTGAAGAGATCAGGCAGAGAAAAACTTACCTTCCGTCAGTCCTACAAATCGGCAGTCCGAGTGATCGAACTTTACAGAGGGAAGAAAACTCTACCTTAATTTATACCATGAAGAGATCGCGGAGAGAAAAACTTACCTTTTGACAGTACGATAGTCCGACAGATCGAATTTGATAGAGGGGAGACAACTCCAATGCATATTGCGAAGGTATGGAGGAGAGAAAACTTACCTCGCGACAGTCCGCCAGTGTTGCAGTCCGAGTCATCGAACTTTATAGAGGGGAGGAAACTCGACCTTAATTTATACCGAGAAGAGATCGCAGAGAGAAAAACTTACCTTTTGACAGTATGAAAGTCCGACAGATCGAATTTGATAAAGAGTAGAAAACTCTACTGTAATTGTTATTGCAACGGTATAAGGGAGAGAAAATTTACCTGACGACAGTCCGACATTGCGACAATCCGATTCATCGAACTCTATAGAGGGGAGGAAACTCTACCTTAAATAAAACCGAGAAGAGATCGCGGAGAGAAAAACTTACTTTTTGACAGTACGACAGTCCGACAGATCAAATTTGACAGAGGGGAGAAAACTCTAATGTATATTGCGAAGGTAAACAGATTGCACACATTTTTCATAACCTTTTCACCAGATGGCATTCCCCTGATTTATTATCTTGGTTGGCCTGGATTGAGCCTCCTATAAGTGGCACCAAGTTCAACTTTCTTTTTAGGACAGATTTAGTATTGGGGTACCTTCCCACGGGATCTTGCTTGAGACCAAGTTCAACTTTCTTTTTATATATTCAGTACGAGTGTGCCTTGCCACAGGATCGTGCTTGAGACTGCAGAGTTCTAAAGTGATTGCAGTTAGTGGTACAGTGTACAGTTTATTCTGATGGACTATAGACATATCGCTGAACAACATTTGTTCAACCAAGAAATACTATAGAGTTAGTGTGATTGCAGCTAGTGTTACATGTGTAGTGCGATATGAACTTAATTGTTCATCAGGTTAATCCACTATACACTTATGACTAAACTATCTCGTTTAACAGTTGTTTACCGAAGAAATACTATAGAGTTAGATATCAAGAACTGGACGTTATGCTTCCAAGTCAAATCACTTTTTTTAATGTCGGGAGACTTCAACCCTCATGTATTCATTTCAAATTGAGTTGTATCCGCATTCGTAATTTATTCAACATTGTTTAACCAAGAACTACTATAGAGTTAGAGAGTGATTGTAGTTAGTGTTACATGTACAGTTAGTCTAATGGACTATTAAACATATTGCTAAACTGGCGATATGACTGAAATATATAGTTGAAAGCGACGTTAAATCATATTTACTTTAGCATGTGTTCAACCAAGAAATTGTAGAATCAGAGCGTGATTGCAGCTAGTGTTACATGTGTTTAATGGAATATAAACTTTATTGTTTGTCAGTCTAGTGCACTATACACATATTGACTGCATGTCGCACTGTCGGACTGTCATGAACTAAGTTTTCTCTCCCTCTTACCTTCGCAATATATAATAGAGTTTTCTCCCCTCTATTAAAATCAATATGTCGGACTGTCGTCCTGTCAAAAGATAAATTTTTCTCTACGTGAGGTAAGTTTTCTCTCCTCCATACCTTCACTCACACCGTCGCATTTAGAGTACAGTTTTCTCCCCTCTATCAAATCCGATCTGTCAGACGGTCGTACTGTCAAAAGGAAAGTTTTTCTCTCAGCGATCTCTTCTCGGTATTAAGGCAGATTTTCCTCCCCTCTATAAAGTTCAATGACTCGGACTGTTGCACTGTCGGACTGCCGTGAGGTCAGTTTTCTCTCCTCCGTACCTTCGCAATATAAATTATAGCAAAGTTTTCTCCCCTCTGTCAAATTTGATCTGTCGGACTGTCGTACGTTCAAAAGGTAAGTTTTTCTCTCTGCAATATTTTCACAGTATATATTAAGGTAGAGCTTCATCAATGTAGGGTTTTCTCCCCTCTATGGAATTTGGATTTTCTCCCCTCTATGAAATGTGGACTATACTTACAGAAGGCAAGTTTTTGTCTACCCTGTGCAGGCATTAATTTAATCCCTTCAAACTATGTACATATAATTGGGGAAGGGGAGATTCAGATTTGGGGGAACAACCGTTCTTTGTGCTCTCAATTATACATAGGGAACATACAAAATTTACTAGAGGGGTAGGATCAGAGGTTTAATCCCTTTTCATAAATCATCATTGCCTGTCTGCCCTATTGTCAAGCTGTAAGCTGTAGATATACAGGTATGTCATTGAAGGAGATGAAATTAGGTCTAAGTCAATTATTTCTTACACAATTAATATTAGGATTGGACTACATACTCAGCACACATTCTAACTTCACTCAATTTTTATTTTGGTCAGGGAAAGTCAATTCCTGTTTAAAAATGCTTCTTCCCTATCTGCTCCATTGTCAAATTGTAATCAGCAAAAATATATAAACGTTATTGATGAGATGGAATTTCATCTAAGTAATTTATTTATTACCCAATCGACGTTAAAATAGAGAACCATACACAGCATATATTTGGTTTTGGTCAGAGAGTTTTAATCCCTGTTAAAAGATCCTCATTCTCGTCCCCATTGTCAAACTGCAAACTGTAGAAATACGTGTAGAGGTATGTCATTGGTGATACGAAATTTGATCTAAATCGTTTATTTCTTACCCAATCAACCGCAACATTGGATAATATATGCAGCAAAAAGTCTAGTCTCATTGTAGCTTTAATTTTGGCTAGAGGCACTGAATCCCTGCTACGAAAAAATCATGACTACTTATCTACCCCATAGTCAAATTGTAAACTGCTGAAATACATGTACACAATGTACATGTATGTCAATGGAGATATGAAGTTTGATCTACATCATTTCTTTCCCACCCAATCAACATTAAAATTGGTCTACATACACAACCCATAGTCTAGTTTCACACAAACTTTGTTTAAGGCCAGCCAGGTTTAATCCCAGTTCAGAAATCCTCATTCTCCATCTATCCCATTGTCAAATTTGTAAGCTGTAGAAATACATACATTTATGTCATTGGTGATGTGAAATATTATTAGTATTAATAATAATTATTAATATTATTATTATCTAAGTCCTTTATTTCCTACCCAATCAACCTCTCAATTGGACTACAAATTTAGCACATAGTGAAGTCTCACTCGAGCTTTGATTTTGTCTAGAGAGAATTAATCCCCGCTATAAAAAATCGTAATTCCTTATCTACCCCATAGTCAAATTGCAACCTATTCAAATACATGAACATTGAATGTCATTGGTGGTATGAAGTTTGATCTACATCATTTCTTTCCCAACCAATCAACATTAAAATTGAGCTACAAATGTACATAGCATAGCCTAGTTTCACACAAGAGATTGGTCGGGAAAGATTGAACCTGTTGAGAAATCCCCATTCAATATCTGCCCCATTGTCAAATTTCATTTTATGTGTTATACATATTTTAAATGAACTCTTTCTGAAAACGGTAAGTGTCCTATATCCTATATATGAGGAGAAAAATAATAAAAAAACGACCATAATTCCTAAGAGTGGTGAATAACATCTGAGTACCACTGAATTTCAGCGAAAAAGGGTAAATACCACCTTAGTGCATGGTCATACTATAAGACAATGCCCGTTATAATTTCTACAGACCAAAGACGCTGCTAGCGATGACATCGCTAATGTCAGATAAAATGAAGAACAGGAAGCGTACACAAGCAAATTCTCGGTCGAAGTGATCAGTATATAATGTTGAAATTTCGCTGGGTATGTACTCTTGCGATTTTGGGAATTCTCGGTCGTAAATATACGATTATACGATTATTATTATTATTATTATTATAATATACGATACCGGCAGTGAAGATTGCAACGACGTTATTTTGTGTCCCCTCCATTATAATTTAGGGCCTAATTTTGATATAATAATAAATTCCTAGTTTTTGCACTATCCTCTATGATTTGGTCAAACTATGAATCACCGGGTACAAAACAACTTTTTGGGGGGATATACTGTCAGAAATTAGAAATTATACTCGCAACTAGGAATTTCTTGATGCAACAAGTGTACATGTATCTCGAATGAACGCCTTCTGAATGAGGGCTGGTATTTTATGAATCATGTATTTTGTTACACTATACACTGTCTGTTGCGAAAACCCCAATGTATTGTCGCAGTTTGGCGAGATGACGGTTTTCTCGGAAGTAACTGTTCTATGAAATGGGGCCTCTTCGTTGAATAGTACGAAGTAATTGAATCATTCACACATTTTGATATCCAAGAATAAGGCGTGTGATACTCGGAGAGCCCAATAAAGCAAATGTATATGTAAATGGTATAATAGATATGAAAGACGTTTTATGGATGATATATTAGCATACAGATCATACGTATAATGATCCCATCCTCATTTAAGGTGCTGTCTCGCTGATCTGTGGTTGAAAGTTCTCGTTTAGCGATATATATTTCTTATAATAAATTTCACGACACAACGGTATTGAAGGAAAAAAGCTACAATCTTGAATCTATTCTCGATACAAGTTCTACCCCGCAGACCCATAGCCAACGACGGTTTATGGGATTCGGGCGAAAAAACATTATATTACAGAAAAATATCAATACCTCCAGCAACATGTATCCTGCAACAAATAGGCTCTATGTCATTGACATACCTGTAATAAGATATTTCCTCATTATTTACTGACAAGCTACCAGTACTGAGTTTAAAATTACATGTTTTGTGAGGAAATCCATCACCAGTGTATATTCAATTTGGATATCTACCAAAAAAACTTCATGAGAAAATTTAAGCTTCTCAAAACTTTATTTTATTTCAGCACAACCGGCAGATGGTGTTATACATATGTCACCGGTTGCAGTGACCAAACCTTTATTTACACTGAATACGTCTGGGCGTGATGCATGGGGTAAACCACTGAAAACTGTGGTCATTATAGTTCCATTGCCGCATGTGTCAACCGACATAGCAATAGATCTGTTATTTAGTTGAGCGACAACAAAGAGACTTTCACCAACATTGTTATTCATTGCAAGTTTGGGAATTGATCATTCGGCCAAGGCTTGGCTCTTCACGCTTAAAACTAAAGTGTTGTAAAGTGTTGAAATAACACTTTAAGTGTGTCCACAGGGACTGCACTTTAAAGTGCTGTCCCTGTGGACACACTTAAAGAGTTATTGCAACACTTTACGAGCAGGTTTCGACACTTAGTTTTAAGCGTGTTGAACTCGATAGTTCCCCTGGTTGTTATTTCTACCAAAAAACAGCATTTTGAGAACTTGAACTATTGCAATTTCCATATGACTGATCGCCCCTCACATTTCTCCTATCCCATCCCCAGTTTCCATATGGTCTATAAGAAGCATTTCCACCAGCAACCTGGCGTATATTGGGTGGATTTTCTAAAATTGCGCCGCTTCTCACCAAGGCTTTCTTCAACTCAGAAATTCCAGTTTAACTCTTTTTACTTGTCACCAGAGATGTGAGTAGTAGAAAGAGATGAAATTTTGTCGGAAAAGTGAGGGTCCCAAATGAGGGTCTTCGTGGAGTAACGTCACGTCCTGTCACTTCCCGTCACGTGACATCCGGGTCACATCCGGGGCAAAGGTCACCTCCAGGTCACTTCCGGTGACGTCACTTTCGGTCACGTGACGGCCCAACAAGAGTGATTTTCCCCTACATATTGGTCTGTTAGGTCCATTCTGGTGCAGAGGTCAATGTTAAATCCAATGGGGATCCCACAAATGGAAATTTGTGGTATGGGTTGTGGCCCCTTGTTTTCTTCATCACGAGCCGTAGAACACGATGGGAGGGGTCTCGAGGCCAGGCGTTAACATTTTGTTGAAAAGTGACCGTGCGCATGCGCACTGGACAAGTAGCGCGGGGTGGACGTTTTGGGATCCGATTGGGTCGGTTGAGGTATCAGTGTGAAGCATTCGTGGGGGAGCGTCCAACTGGATGGATGTGGGGTGGAAATAACGTCATTCTGTACATGCGCAGTAGAAAAGGGGCACTGGAATGGACTTTCGATATCGTGAAGGACAGATAGTGGCCCGATTGGGCCGTGTGAGGTGTCATCGTTGAGCACTTGTGGAGAGGCATCCGATTGAATGGGTGCGGAATGGAAGTTACGTCATTCTGCGTATGCGCAGACAGAGGATTATGGGAAAAAGGCACTGGAAGGGGCGTTTTGGGGTGTGGATGGGCCAATATTGGGCCGATTGTGCTGCGGGAGATACCAAAATGAAACTCTCGTGAAGTAGCATTCGACTGAACTAGTATGTGGTGAAAGTAGGGTTATGGCGCGCATACGCAGTAGAAAAACGCATGGAATTGTCGTTTTCGGGTTGCGGTGGGCCAATTTTGGGCCGATTGGGCTGTGGGAGATATCATAGTGAAGCTCTCGTGAAGGAGCGTCCAACTGGTGGGTGTGAAGTGGAAGTAAGTCTATGGTGCGCATGCGCAGACAAAGAATTATGGGAAAATGCCAATGGAATGGACGATTTGGGGTCGAGGTGGACCACTTGGTCGGATTGGATCGTGCGGGGTGTAGCACTATATATGACTCATTATGTCCATCATAATCAGCGTTGGACAGGATGGCCGAGTGGTCTAAGGCGCCAATCTTAAGTGCTCGTTCCCATATGTGGGGACGTGGGTTGGAATCTCACTCCTGACACGCACCTTTTTTGTTATATTTCACCATGTTGTAAAACCATTGTACAAATATAGCACTATACGAATCATTATGACCACGATAACCAGCGTTTATCAGGATGGCCGAGTAGTCTAAGGCGCCAGTCTCATGATCCATGAAACTGTTTTACTGGGGCATGGGTATACTGGTCTACACATGCGGGCGTGGGTTCGAATCCCACTTCTGACACGCACCATTGTACTGGTTACAATAACTGGCCGTTTGAGGTGGGCAACGCTCGTAGGGGGAGAGTCCGTGTATGGTGGCTTTTATTGGAAGTCACATCAATCTGCGCATGCGCTGTAGGGTAGTAATAGAAAAAGGACAGTTTCGGAGGTGTGCTGGTCCAAATGCGTCATGTGAGTTGTCATCTTGTAGCAACGCCCGCCAACGCCAAGCTCAACGCTACGCTCTGAATTTCTAGATATTCCATGGAATTGTCACTAAATCATCGAAATGCAGTGACGCCCGTCAACGCCCGTTGTTACGCCTTAACGCCCTATCCTTACGCCTTTACGCCCATCTCAACGCCTTAACGCCTTATCGTAACGCCCTATCTGAACGCCTTAACGCCCTAGCATAACGCCTTCACGCCATGATGTAGACAGATGACAGAACAACAACAACAACAACAAGGATGATAATCCAATCTTTTTATTATCTCCTCCAGTACATCATACCCACGCTGGGATGCTGCCGTTACAGTAACCTGGCCTGCTCGACGACGCTTAGGTTACACCGAACGAAAATTGAAATTTCTCAAACGACGGGTTCTAATTGGACAAGAGCCAACTTGAATTGTAAACATACCCAACGACTGTCCCAGCGTGGGTATGATGTACTGAAGGGGATAATAAAATGATTGCATTGTCATCCATGTTGTTCTGTCATCTGTCTACATCATGGCGTGAAGGCGTTATGCTAGGGCGTTAAGGCGTTCAGATAGGGCGTTAAGATAAGGCGTTAAGGCGTTGAGACGAGCGTTAACCCTATCTGGGCTGGGCTTTTTGGGACCTGTCCAGGGCTGGAAGGGCAAATGGCCCTAATTATTTTTCTTACCCCTTCAGCTAGGGAGCTGAAACTTATCACACTATACCCTTGGGTCAACCTCTACCAGAAAATGTGAAAAATCCAAGATGGCCGCTTTGATGACCTCACAGTGAAGTCATCTTCAAAAACGGCATTTTTGGGTAGATTTTTAGGTCAGATTTTCCGATTTTTTTTTTTTTTGCAATTTTTCCTAAAACACTGCATGGTAAATTAGTAAATATTAATGTGATGTGAAATAAAATAGTTATTGCCCACTTCTCATCGCGGAAAAACAGAAATTTTAAAGAAATATGACAAAAACATCACTTTTCTGCTACCCATGTGTCCGCCATCTTGGATTTATCCATGATCCTCTGCTCGGGGGGTTATGCAAATAGGCTCAAAATGACCCCAACATGTTAAACTATAAAGCCACGGAGATTCAGCTCTCCATTTTTTGTCGTTCCGGATATAGCGCAGAAAGTTTGGTAGGGGGGCCATAATGGCCCCCCAGGCCAGGTAGCGTTAAGGAGAAAATATAGGGCGTTAAGGCGTATCAACGGGCGTTGACCGGCGTCACTGCATTTCGATGAATTAGTGACAATTCCATGGAATATCTGAAATATCTGAGCTATTTCACCAGGGCGATGAAGAGTTGAGTTTGGCGTTGGCGGGCGTAGCTACAAGATGACACGTCACAGGACGCATTCGGACCAACGCACCTCCGAAACTGTCATTTTTCTACTGCTACCGTACAGCGCATGAACAGAATGATGTGACTTCCAATAACAGCCACCATACTCGGACTCTTCCCCTACGAGCGTTGCCCACCTCACACGGCCGGTTATTGTTAATGGCGCGTGTCAGAAGTGGTATTCGAACCTACCGCCGCATGTGCCGACCGGTACATCCATGCCCCGGGAAGGAAATTTCATGGATCTTGAGACTGGCGCCTTAGACCACTCGGCCATTTTGACAAACGCTGGGTATCGTGGTCATAATGATTCATATATAGTGCTTTATTTGTACAATGGTTTTACAACATAGTGAAGTATAATAAAAAAGGTGCGTGTCTGGAGTGGGATTCGAACCCACCTCCCCACATATGGGTACCCGCACCTGGCGCCTTAGACCACTCGTCTATCCTAACCAACGCTGATTATGATGGACATAATGAGTCATATACCCAATCCGACCAAGTGGTCCGCCTCGACCCCAAAACATCCATTCCAATGGGATTTTCCCACAATTCCCTGTCTGCGCATGCGCACCATAGCCTTACTTCTACTTCACACCAATTCAGCTGGACGCTCCTCCACGAAGGCTTCACTATGATATCTCCCACAGCCCAATCCGTCCACTATTGGACCACCGTAACCCAAAACGACTATTCCAATGCGTTTGTTCTATTGTTCTATAGTCCAGTCGAATGCTACTTCACGAGAGCTTCATTTTGATATCTCCCG